>JAGDQP010024775.1:0-22733 GCA_022664845.1 Lepisma saccharinum
AAGGGACATTATCTAAGTGTTCCCTTCCGATTTCCTTCAAACTTGAACGTTTTTAGTGGAGCTAAAGTTATCATACACGTTTCTTTTTCTTTTTTTCGGCCTAAAAACGGTTTGAGGAGGCAAACCCTTTCCAAAATTCCAGAATAGTACAATCTGCACGTGTTGAAACGCAAAATGTCCCCCTCCGTTTTCCTTGAACTTTACAAGTTTGTAGAGGCGTTAAGATGGACAGAGACGTGTTTTTTTCTATTCGGCCGAAAAACTGTTTGAGAGGGCAATCTTCCAAATTTCAAGAATGGCAAATTGTGGAAGTGTTAAAACACAAAATTTCCATATCCGATTTTCCTGAATCTTTGCACGTGTGTAAAGAATTTAAAATTAGGAGATTTTTTTTTGTTTGGACCAAAAAATATTTGAGAAGGGGTGGGGAATTCCCTTCAAAGTTCAAGAATGACACAATGTGTGTCAAACTACAAGATGTCCAACTTCGATTTCCTTGAAACTTTGTAGTTTTGTAGAAGGGTTAAAATTAGGATAAGATAAGATAAAATGAATGGTATGGGCGGTAACATTAAAATCAGGAGGCACATATTTTTTTTCGGGCAGAAAAACGGTATAAATAAGCCTACAAAATTCAAGAGTGATACATTGTGGAAGTGCCAAAATAAAAAGGAATGTGCATCGAATAAAGTAAGTTTTGCACGTTTGTATTTGAATTTATTTTAAGGCCTTTAGGCAACTATGGCTCAGGACGTATGGATGATGATGGAATGAAAAAAGTGGGAGGAAACGGGAGCACCCCGAGAAAACACACGAACATGGTGTTTGTTCACCACAAAGCCCACATGGCATGAGCAGAGTTCGATCCGACGATCCCGAGCACCAGTGGTGAGCGCTCTACCAACTGAGCCACCGTGGCACAAATTTTGCACGTGAGTAACATAGAAGGTGTAAGAGAACACATCAACATAGGAATGGCACTGCAGTTGTACAGACATGCCAGAATAAGACAAGTTGTTTCTTATATTTGAACAAGACAATGGAGTGAATGGGCCTGCCCTATATAAAAAGTATATTTATATATGAGAACAAAAGGACCGGAGAAGTAGTCGAGCCGATAACGCCAGAAAAATGAAAAGGAAAATTTTCATTCTTAGTCCTGATATCCCATATTTTTTTTTTCTCAAATCCAATCTATAGATATAAAAATCTTGTACACAAGCTACCACAACCTGTATGTAAGATCTACTGCTTTCAGAAAGTAACATAGGTACTCGTTATTATCACTGATCTGTTCTTACAAAGTAATATAAATGAACTAGGAATTAAAATAAGAAAGCTGCAACTTGGTTCCTTGCAAGGTTTCAAGATATATAATCCTCAAAATAATGGTACTCTACAAATAATAATAAATCACAGCCATATTCAATCCACTAGTGGATGAAGCCTCTCCCAGAAGCGAGGAGTTGGTCTACTGTTCCAAGGCTGACCAAACGGGTTGGGAGAGGAGAGCCGAAGCTCTCACTGTGATCGCCACTGTCTTTTATTCACAGCAGCTCCTCAGTTGTCCTCACGTCTACACCGTCATCTGGGTCAACACCGAAATTTTTGAGCCCCCACCGGGAATCGAACTGAAGTCGACTGCGCTACCGTCTAGGCTACGCAGGAGCTCATATAGCAGTATATATATACACACACTTTGACTCTTTGCACATCTTATTACTGGGATTTCGCTACAATCATCACATGTAGGGTTGTTATATCCTCCAAAACAGAATGCCACTGGATTCTCAAATGAAGGTACCCTTTCGGCAATTAACCACTTCGATACCATGCATATTGGAAGACGTGTCAAAATCTAGGAGAGGACAACTGCTTATGTGAGGGATTCTAGTTTAATAATAATATTTCCTTGGCAGAGATTAATGTCACTGTGTAGTTACACAATGAGACCGAAAAATCTCACGAAAATTTTCCAAATCCTAAATCCATAGTATGGGACAAAAAACGCACTTTCACATTTTGACATTCTTTGAATTTTGAGGGGACGTTCCTCTGAAACAACTGTTTTTGGGTGAAAACAAAAGAAAACGTATCTGCTAATTTTAACCCCTCTGCGAACGTACAAAGTTTCAAGGAAATCGAAGGGGACATTTTGTGTATTAACACTTCCACTTTGTGTCATTCTTGTACTTTGGAGGGGTCCCCCTCAAACCGTTTTTGGACCGAAACAAAAATATGCGGGTCTGCTCATTTTAGCCAGTCTACAAATGTTCAAAGTTTCAAGGAAATCGGAGGGAGGCATAAGCCATTTGGGGGTCCCGGACTATTGACTCTGTTACTTGTCCCCTGTGCAGGGCTGTCTTAACATCATTGTGGATCCCTAGATAAAGCAATTTACTGGGGCTCCTATCTGTGTACACAGCTATGGAAAATATAATTGGATCGTTAGAAGAATTCATTATTTGTAAAATAAACATGCATTTTTAACTTTTATCTAATATTATAACAAAAATAAATGATAAGTTTCACCACAATCAACTACACAAATCCCAATGCTGTCTGATTATCAAATTCATTCGTATCAGATTTTTTTTTTTTTTTTTTTAATATTAGAAAAGTGAGTCTAATGACTTCGTATCTTGATACGTAAATCTAAATTCATCTCAACACGAATTGGTGGCAACTCTTAAGTTAAGCAATTTTAGACACTATTACGGTAAACAAGCTCTGAGTCACGAAAAAAATCTACAGCGTCATGGCCAGGACTTGAACCCGGGCCGCCCAATTCGTATAGTCAGACGCGCTATTAACTCAACCACGGCGACTCCATTCAAACATTAATATAGAGCAAAAATAAAAATAATAAAATTAAATAATAATAATAATACGCCTGTTAATTCGTCTTGAAATATTATTCATCATCATTAAGTATATTTACGACACAACTGACTTCAGAAGCGTATTTTCCGTGAATTTTTAGCCCAGAATAACATATTACACGACTCATTCCTATTAAAGAAAATCAATCATGATTCAATATAGCCGACTTCAAGTAGGCATAGTACCGAGACCGATATTGGTCATGGTAAGCGTATATGCCACTTCTATGCGGGGAATGACGTAATAGCCAGAAAAACACCCATTTCTATATTTATCATATCAAAACTTTAGTTTTATATAGTTAAGATAAAATAAAATAATAGCTGAGGAAAGAAAATACGTTTTGTTAAAAACAAAAAGCGTGTAAGAGTTTCACCAACTAACTTACAACTTGGTTTCATCAGACACCCATTTTACGATGTAATAACGAAGGAAATGGAACTCAAATGCGTACAAATTGTTTCTGGATGTAGTGCTCTATCGATAGGTCCATGGATCTTTTGGATTTTATTTCCATCGTTATTGAGAAATAAAATGGGTGTTTTCCGGCTATTGCATCATAACCCGCATAGAAGTGGCATATACCCTTACCTGTCACAATAATACATTTACGACAAAACTGACTCAGAAACGTATTTTCTGTTAATTTCTAGCGCAGAATGATATTACACGACCCGTCTACATTAAAGTGAATCAATCAAAATTTGATATGGTGGACTTTAAGATGACATCCATGAACATTCACTCCAGCAGGTAACGCCTTCTACCCAGTACCCATTAAGTGTATTTGCCTTGCATTTTTTTTTTCAGGAATTTTAGAAAGTAACGATATTTCCAAACTTTTTGACCACTTAGCTACAGACTTTGACTTTTAAAGCATCGATATTTCCCAAAATAATTGCGCTCGAGTGGCCAAAACTTTCATGCGCAAATACTTTGACTTTCTAATCATGGCGGAAAAAAAAATTATTTTCTGTCCCACCAGTTTGTTTGCTTGTAAGAGATTTACGCCGAGTCTTTAATGGTAAAGGACAATAACAAAATATCATCCAGGGCAGAGCTTTAAATTCAGAATATATTAAGAAATGTTATTTCCTCAGCACCAATTAACTGAAGTTATTTAAAACATCTTAACTACTTGCAACGAAATACAATGAAGTCAAAGGTTAGGTTGAACTTACTTTTTATGGGATTAATAATTTACATTTAATATGTGATGAACCATCTAGTGCCCATTGGAAATTTAATACGTCTGTATAAATTAAATTTTGTCTTAAAGTGATATAAAGAAGATGAATATTAACTGGTACGATAAATAGAATATAGTTCTCAAACTGAGAAAAAAAAAATATTTATGGGGGAAAACTGTAAGTAGATATTTTTGGTCCAAAACAGTTAGAAATTTAACCACTTTTATGAAGCACTCTATTGCAGCAAAAATTATAGCACAGGATTTGGAAGTAAATATAGTATTATTCAGTATTAGCAACAATAGTCTCACCAGACCCAGAGTAAGCTGCAATTAGAATTTGTAATAGTTATTAGCTTTAAAAGTTAATAAAATATTATATTTAAACCTTAAGTTAAATGCCCTTTCTACGAAATATTTCTCAAAACCGGACATTAGGCGCCCGGTTTGAACTTGCAACCGGACACCGGACAATTTCCCTAAAATCCGGACTGTCCGGCTCAAAACCGGACGGTTGGCAACCCTAGCCATGCATAATGTCTGCCCTGCTCCTCTGCTTATCATTTACATAGGTAGCTGATTTAGTTTTGCCGGGCCCCTCATGCAATGGGGGCCCCAAGCTGCAGCTCCTTTAGCCCCCCCCCTAAATCCGGCTCTGCTTTCACATTGTGCGATTCTTGAATTTTGGAGTGCGCCTAAAGAAAAAAAAACGTGTCTCATAACTCCTAGATAGCTCCTGTACAAACATGCAAAGTTTCAAGGAAATTAGAGAGGGAAACTTAGACAATGTCCCTTCTTAGTAAATTTTGTTTGCTTTTCTTTTCATTACGAAGTGCTATTGTTAGAAAATAAAATATTGAAAAAAAAATACCTATAATGTTGCCCACGAGACGAGACAGAAATGTATATGGATATCGATACGAGACAGCACTCCCCTAATAAACAAAATACACATCATTTCGACACGAGAGCCTGTCTGGAAAAGCCATTTTCGAGATAAGTCAACCTTGTCTAATGGATAACTCTAGAAGATTCCTCTCAATAGCTTTTCTAGGTTAGTTTAACTATCGTTTTGCTGTGGCTCAATAGTAAAGCGCTCACCTCTGCTGTTAGGAGTCGTCGGTTCGATCCCTGCGTCATGTGGGCTTTGTGGTGGACAAACATTGTGTACATGGGTTTTCTCGGGGTTCTTCCGTTTTCTCTCACTTTGTTCATTCCACTAATTCATTCCGTCATTATGCATCCGGCCTGAGCTAAAGTTGCCTAAATTGAAATTTAGATTTAACGATCGTTATGTTCATATTACGCGTAAAAGTTCATCCTGAACGCCGTAAGAAAAGCACAAAATCCCTCAAATCTGTACACTTTAGTACCCAATATGCAGTGAGCACCGATCAAGTCCCAAGTAGAAGCCAAAGCTGGATCAAACTTCAAGCATTAGAACATATGTAAAATTATAAAAGAACTGTTCATCATCTTCAGTAGTTTCAATTTAATAATATGTAGACCTAATTATATAATATTTGTATCTATAGTAGAGCGTTGACATTTTGGCACCATTATTTAATCGAAATTCATCAAACGAAACTTTTATGAACACCTGTGTTTCAAATGCCATGCAGTTGATAAATTATTGAAAGATTTTAAAGATAATGTCCTTTTAATAAAAATATGAACTCTTAAATTTCTAATTAGTTTCTACTCATAACGTGAATTTGGATTTTATTTATGGATTTTACTTATCTAAGACTCGGGCCGGAATAGGGTTTTTCATTTATTTTATCTATTTAATTAATTGTACTTTACACCAACGAAAGGCAATTAGTAAGTACAATACATATTCAATTTGTTGAATTTACAGTGAATATACATATTTCTTATACACAATTATTGTCTTTTGAATTAAAAAAAAAACAGCTACAACTACAAACCCGTAAAAATATCAGATTCATAAACCTATATTTACAAACCTTGTTGCAGTTCAAACATTCACTATGAACTGATATAGGTATACATTTATTTAGTTTTACAATACAAACGTGTAATATACCTTCTTACTATACATAGGGATATTTTAATATAAAATCCTTATATATATGCCATATACCCATATACTTTTCATCCATTTTCTAAATATAAATCTATTACGTCGTTTCATAATTTATTTGAATTTGTTTGGAAAATGATCTAACCCTATTTCATCTAGTTCCTTATCTGCCATACCAAATCTATGTAGGAGTGACATTGTTATACAGCTCAACTCTAGAATTAGGGTATAAAAACAAAGTTAGTTTTCTTAAATTTTTTCCAGGACAATATATCCACAATTTATTTAACATTTTAGCATTGTCTTCCTTATTTTCTAATAGTTTCTTAAGATATGTGATTGTATTCAATGTTCTTCGATTTTCAAGTGAAATAATCTTGAATATTTAAAAATCAATATCGTAATTTCCTTTGTATATTAAATTAGCCCCACTTCTGGAAACATTGTCCTTATATTTCAGGGGAGGGGAAAAGGATGCGGCAAGGTGTCAGCCAGGGTTTGAATTAAAGATACCATCCCAGTATTTGCCTGGCATGACGACGAAAAACCTTGAAAAACCTGAGTCAAGATGATAGTAATAGCGTGTACATAACACAACATTGTGTTGCGTAAAATTATGTTCACCATTAAACAATCATTATCCTGATACATTTTATATTGTAGATTGATAGAGGATGCCATTTTATAAATTCGTAATTATATCAAATGATGTACTAAGAGAAAGGTTACGCAAGTTTGATAACAATCACAAAACCCATCCTCTGCTCTTAAGCATATAAGAATGATTATATTTCATTCAAATCAAACTATAATCCTAAAATTTACTCATTTAAGATTTTTTTTCATTTATCACCATGCACAGAAAATAAATAATTATGCATCTTAACATTTGTAAATCGCTCTTATAGTTTTATTTATTTAATATTTGACGTAGTCCTAAAATCATAGAATGTATTGGGAAAAGTTTGATTTGTAGAAATTGGAAAGGTATCCCAGTGACAAATCTTACATTTTCTGTATCACTACTGAACAAATAATTTGGCATTGGAATATACAGTATGCTTGGACTTTTTAAAGCGTATTACCACAAATTTGTGAACTATAAGATATTATTACTTACGATAAGTTGTTTCATCTCTTGGCACATATTTAGTATTTCCCTTGTCCCATAAACATTGACCTTCATAGCACTCCTCAATTTCTCGTTAAATGACACCGTCGCAGCAGAATGAAACACTATAGATACTTCATCAACAAGCAAATTTCTAGTTTCTTCGCTGAGTGATAAACAGGGTTCACAGATATCTCCTTTTATTGGAATTACTTTCTCAAACACCTCAGGGTGAGTTTTCCTCAATGGTTCAAAGAGCTGGAGAACAAACAAGATACTGTCAAAAAAAATCAAAACTGCTTAATGCGTTCTAGCGCAAAATACAGATATTTTATACATTTACAACAGACCTTCTGTAAACTAATTCATGTAAAGTAATATATGACTATGTTATTATGGGTACGTGAATGCCAAACTTGGGACAACTTTTGCTATTCAATAGTGAACTTAGTAATCCATACTCCAAAATAAATTAAAAGGTGTACAACCTAATATTTTTACAATCACCCAGATAAGCTTATTTTCGGAGCGATAGATGGCAGCAGATTTTTAATGCAGATTGTCTTATAACATTTTTTATACGTAGAGAAGTGAGATTAAATTGTTCTTGTAACGAATTTTGATAATAATGTAAAAGGTTCTGCTTCATGGTAAAATGCTGTATAAAAAGAAATGTAAAATATTTAGACGCGATTTAAAATTTTGCAGATGTTTGTGTCTCTCTTTGTATAGTATGTGAAGAAGGCGTTTCACGCAATAAAGTCATTGCACAAAGATTAATCATCATTCATCTGCAGTTCACTCGTTCATCTCTCGTCGTCATAGGGGCTGGCTTGCCATTAGTGATCATCCTATTTGTGTCAGTTTGGCTACTTCTATCTCATTCATCCAGCATCATGCAATGAAATCAGCAAGGATCAGGGAAACATACACTTGCATCAGTTGTACAGAAAACAACATTCCCAGTTACACCCAAATCTACTTCAACGGGAACATCAGCTGAACACCAACGTCGCATCTCAAAAATATATCCAGCTAATTCCAGATCTCAATTTCCTCAGCAACGTCACTCCGGTATTTCACCACCTGTTAAGAAAACTCATACACTGAGTGCTTCAGACTCCGGCTTCAAACTTTTCATGAACCTTTCTGACTATGAATCTAATCATCAACCAATCTCGGGACATCAACGAAATTTCATCTATTCATTTCTGCTTACCAATTTTGATCCAAAATTCAAGACTCCAAAACTTCTGTTCCAACAGTTGACCAAATACGTTCAAGAGAAAGCATCTCTCAAATGGTCCCAACTCGAAATGGCATCATTATAAAGTCACCAGATGTCAACTTCGCAAAAACCATCAGAAACAAACATAACTCCCATACATTCGGAACCGAAGCCAAACTCGCATCTATGGAAACTAGGACAATTAAACTACTACGCCACCCCGTAGAATACCCATGCTGTCAGTTGTGATCTGAGGAGTCGAACCTGACACATCAGACAATGAAGCCGAAGCCGAATTAAAATCCGAAGGATATACAGTCTCCAAATGCTTACGAATCAAGACCAAACATTGTTACTAACCCCACATCAAACAACCATAGATCATCTACTTAAATTTGTAGCATTCATATACAGGAGACGTTATAGAGTAGAACCATCTCGCACCACTCCACCACTTCCATTAAGATGCGAAAATTGTCAGCCCTACCATGATACCAAACAGTGGCCAAACAACCCTAAATGTGCCTATTGTTCCAGTCCTCATCAAACCCATCAGTATATAAACCAACAGCAACGTCCTCAGTGTAGCCAATGCGGCGAGCGGCATCCACCTACTCCTATATGTGCAAAGGCCGTCCTGAAGCTAATGTAGAAACACCTTAATTCACTGTTCCTCTCCGCCTTCCTGCTCACTCAGAACTCCCCTTACCTACCATTGAACAAATACTCGCATTTTTCACTCTCACTTTTCAAAACATCCATCCATTTCCACGAGATACCATCCTCAACTACATCCAGGAAGGACCACAAGAAGTGTTTAAAGCAAACTTAATGCCACTTATTCAGGACCTTACGTCTTTTTCTCGGTTACGCTACCTACAGACTATACCTAACACTTACACGAAAGCAGTTACTCCCTTCCATGATGAATCGTAATCAATAATCACCTCTCATTCTTATCTTTGCAATGTATACATCAATGTTGTTCCAGAGGGCTCATTTGTCTATTGTAATGGGATATGGATAAATAGGTCAGTGTGTTAAGCACAATGTAATTAATTTGGCTTGCATATTGTCTATTTTCGGAGATTTTAATTTTTTAAATTTCTTTCTCGACATTTCGACCTCCCATCTCGCTAGGTTCGGGTATCCACGGTTTTGTGGTAAAGATTTCAAATTTCTCTGTTTGTTCCCCGTTGTGTACATTAAGAAGTTTGTCGAAATAACTGTTCCACACATCGATAATTTTAGTCGGATCCGCCTGCAGATCTCCGCGTTCATCCCTAACCTCGGGTGGTAACCTTTTATTAGCGAGTTTACCCCTTTGTACAAATCTCGTGTGTTATGTGTTTTCCCGTTTTCCTTTATTTCTTTAATTTTCTCTATCACATATCTGCGCTTTTTGTTTCTGAATCCGCGTGTTACGTTTCGTTTCGCGATACTGTAGTGGCTGTTATTTGCTTCGCTTTTATTATTTAGCCATCGTTGCCTTGCTTGTTTTCGTTCTTCATGAAGCTTAAGCCATCCTTCATCATATCAGGGCTTGCTTTTCTGGTGTTTCTTCTCACCTACACGTTCCTTCGCTGCACCCTTCACTGTATCACGAATAGCATTCCACATCGTACTTACATCAATTTCACTACTGATTTCATCTTTATTACTAAGATTTCGAACCTGTTTGAGATTTCGGGTTGGTAGTCTGCTTTTACTCTTGGATTATCTAATCGTTTAACTTCCAATTTAAGTTGTTTAGATCCTTTGTTTCTTAGTTCGCGATGATTAACTTCTCCCTCACTTTTATGGTCGATGTCACGAATCCGAACGTAGTAACAAATAATTATTGATTTTTGCAGTTCGCAGATGCGACACTGAATGCTTATTATGAACGAACTACTTGATAAATCCTTTCAATGTGCAGTTAAAAATACAATATCGTAAACATAAAACACCTAATATTTAATGTAAAATTTAACCTCCTAGCGGGCACGTTGGCATATATTTTTGCAAAAAAACCATGGCCAACAGGTTACAGTTTTGTTCAGTCACTTACAATAATAAGTGGAATTTGGTATTATAAGAAATACCAGCTCATTCCACCAGGAGAATTGTTTCACTGTACGCCTAGTAGCAAGACAACACACATGGCAGTACAAATATGCGCGAAAACATAATATAACAGAATATTCCTCCATTTGCAAGAAGAAACAATGAGCCGTTCAGCATCACTTAGAAAACCACAAGATAGATAGACAGAAATTCCATTCACGTTAAGTTCTATGAGATAGGATATAATGCAAGAAAATTAAAATAATAATATGGACACTATGCAGGAATCGTCATTATGCAGTGCAATAAAAATTGTCTTGTTCAAACACACACAGAGAGAGAGAGAGAGAGGGAGGGAGAGAAAAAGAGAGAGAGAAAGCATTGAAGAAGACGGGGAAAGATCGAAATAAGAGGAGAAAAGAAGCAAAGAGGGAAAGAGAAAGCGGAGTCATGGAAATTAATGAAATTTTAACGTTTAAGGATACACAGTCTGCGTCTTTCATTCTGCCCCCTCTGTCTGCATTGTGTGTTTCTCCATTTATGTGATACATTTCTTTGAGTAGCAATCGCGAACATCATTCAAAGCGCTTAATTCCTTGATGAAAATAATTTGAAATCCAGCGGAGAATCGAATCAAGAACCTTGACAATGAGAGTCTTACACCCTGACCACTTAGCCACACAAACTATAACAAATGTGTTGTTGAATCAGCCTTTAAACTCGCTACTGTCAGCGAGTTACCCCGGTTCCCTTTGGAGTTTGAATTTTATTTACTACCTAAAGGCATCTGTGCCTTAGGTTCCATAAAAACATTTGATCTGATGATCAAGATCAAGCAAGAATTAATCCACAATCTTGAGAATTTACTGTTGTACCAACATATATCTCGTATTAATCCAGGATAAAAAGAGTGATTCCGTAATTCTACGAAACGATTCCAAGTTCTTGGAGGATCTGGTTGCACCAGTAATCCACGCGCGAATATCATGTAGTAAAATTGCTACGTGATACACGTGCAGTGTAAATACAACTTCGAAACACCCCGCAAACTCCGACCGTGGGTAATTGGTTAAGCCTTCGGCTTGTTGAGTGGAAACCGGATTCAAATCTCGGAGGGTGCAAGTGAGTTTTTTTTTCTTTCAAAATACATTTCTATATGTTCATATATGTTATTATAAATTTCTTTCTTGAATCATTCTTAGATTATCTTAGATTAGTGACCATGTCTTAGGGTAGGTTAGGTAAGGTCAGGTTCGGTTATGTATCTTTACACTTTCGTTTCTTTAATTCAAAATGCCTTTCTATCTGTTTGTGCGAACCTGACCTTACCTAACCTCCGCTAACCTATGATTACTAAAAATGCAACAAAACAAAAAATAATAGAAAATGTGAACACATCCTGACACATTTTGACAAAATAGATACTGGAGGACAGGAGTAATCCTTTTAAGGGATTCACAAAATGTGTCGTAAGTGAAAAACTCAACGGAAACTTTACGACTTCCCTAACTTTGTAACTCGAATTCACAGAAGTCAGAAGTCACAATAGATGGAAGTTCTACGGAGTCCTTACTAAGATCAGAATTATGCATGACCTGACTTTTAGTTACATCTGAATTCATGAACTTTCCCGTATGATATTGACTACTATTAGTTTACAATGAAGAAATAGACTCAAAACACAAATTATGTTTAGGGACAGTAACAGGATTAATCGAAGTGATTATTTGACTAGCAAACAATTCTTTCTATAAAGAATTAATACTTTTATCTACGTAAGCTTTAATATTGGTAAATTGAACTTTCATGCGTTGCTCCAAATACTGTATTGATCTTCCTGTAACAAATATGCATTATTGAATACAGGATTGTGATAGTTTTTATCAAATTGAATCTTCACAGTAGGATGACGATTAAAACCTTTCTGATTGCCGTACTTGGGAAAGGCAATACCACGTTGAATTCTGTCAATCCGGTTTGGGCATAACTTCATTAGCTCATTCCTTCCCAAAACTTGTTGTGGAAAAGATGAGTGTAAAACAATAAATAGTAAAATAAATAGATGATCTTGAAATTGTGTTTGCAAATATACCTCACCTACCGCTGGTAAGGTGGTACCATTAATCAACACAATTTGTTTTGAAGTAGGATACATGAGTTATTCGGCATTAATAGACTTTTGCAACTATTGAGAAATCATATTGTCAAGCGCTGCAGTATCAATTTTAAACGGAACTGAATTATTACACAACTGAAGCCATATATCTGGAATTCCATGACAATAGTCTAACGTAACATCCATAGAAATACCCAAAATACCATCCAAATAACTGTAATCCATTACATTCACTTGTTGCTGTTTAGAAATATCCTAATTATTATATAGGATGGCTAACTTTTACATTTTTTTTAGTTTACAGTAAGATCTATTCCTAAAATGGTCCTTGAGATTGCAAGCAAAACAATGTTTATTATAAGCCTTACATCTACCGTAGATATATTTATAATTGTATCTTAGGCAGTTAATCATTCTAACTGCTCCTTGTGTAGAAGTATTAGAACTATTTCCCATATATTTTGAGCTATTAGATGTAATCTTAAGCAAAATTTCACTAGTAGCTTCCCGTTTCTCCATTGATTCCACATTTGAACTAATTTGTTCCACAATAGTAGCCAGTTCTACTGCTCTGTTGAATGTTAATTGAGTCTCAGAAAGTAAACGCTTCCTAATGTTGTCGTCAAATATACCTAAGACAAATTGATATCTTATCATCACATTCAAAAATTCTCCATAATCACAACACATGACTTGAGATTTTAGACGAGCAACATATTGATTTACCATTTCATACTCATATTGTTTTAGCAAATGAAAACGGTATCGCTCTACAATCTCAGAGTGTTTTTCATCAAATAATGATAACTTTTTCTTAATGTTACTCAATGAAAATTTGTGTAGAGGCTCAGGTAGGCATGAATTCCTAACATTTCATAAGCTTTTGAGCCGATAACTGAAAAGAGCAAACTCAATTCTTTTTCGTCGGAAACCCTGTAAGCAGAACAACGATGCTCAAAACGCTCTAAGTAAATTGTGATATCTAATATTTCATTAACATATAATATTTCAAATTGCGTTCCCGAACTTAACTTTTTTTTTCTTTTCCAAAAGTGTAGGTTCGAAATCACTACTTTTTGCTCCACTGTAGAGAAATGGAAAGATGTCTTAAAGTTAATCTCTACTAATGACTATTCCAACATAAGGAAAATAGGATGGGTTAGATCAGGATTCATTCAATCACTTTATTACAGAAATCAGTATCACAACCATTGAACCGATTATGAAAGAACTGATTTGCCACAGAGCAAAACATATTGTAAAACACACTATTATCTGTTAACAAACGCAAACAATGTCGGTAGCTGATCTCCACTTTTATAAACTTTATTTTCAGTATAGTGCATTACAACTATCTTCTCGGTGTCTACAATGTGTAAGCAATTCCAATTTACAAGTTCTAGGAGCGTTAAGGTGAAAGTAGAACATAGGGGTATAATACATGAACTATCACTTATTATTGTAAATCAAGCGACGTTGAGACCAACAATTGGACGAAGTTGGCTTGATATAATTTGGCCTAATTGGCGAAATAATATATTAGCAAGTACAGTGGTTCAAAGTCCTATTGAGATTAATTCACTGCAAGATGTCAAACAAGACAAGACAAATACTTTGTTATATACATATGGTAAGGTTTTTTCGGGTGATATCACTAAACTCAGCACAGGACATCAAGTTCATATTGCTGTGAAACAAGGAACAATTCCTATCTTTCGCAAATATTAGAATGTTCCATTTCAATTAAGAACTGCCGTACAAAAGTAATTACAGAATTTATATAAACAGGGAGTAATTCAAGCAATAAAATATACAGATTGGGCCACTTCGCTGGTAATAGTACCCAAAAAGAATAATGATATAAAGTTGTGTCTAGATCTCAGAACAACATTGAACGAAGTGACAGAATAGGTCATATACACATTGCCAACAATTGAAGACATTCTACATCGGTTGCATGGGGCAAAGTATTTCACGATATTAGATTTTAGGCAAGTTTATTTGCAACTTGAAATACAGCCGGATTCGCATAAATATCTGGTCCTTTTGGGTTAAATAGTTTAGCGCAAATTTTTCAACGATTTATGAATGAGCTATTAAGAGACATTTCTGGTGTGTTTTGTTATTTACATGATGTAATGATTATAGGAAAGGATAGAGAGGAACGCTATAATCTAGTCCATCAGGTTTTTCAACGTTTTTAGAAAGCCAATGTGAAAGTACGCAAAGAGAAATGTTGCTTCTTCGAAGAAAATATTACTTATTTAGGATTTGAAGTTTCAGCAGCAGATGTTGAAGTGGCTTCTGAAAAAATACAGCCTATTTTGGAATGTCCTCTTCCAACGAATGTGACACAACTTAAATAAGTCTTTCCTTGGGATGATCGGTTTTTATCATCGACATATACCATGTCTATCCTCCAGGATTCCAAATTCCCTGTCTATACTGTTGAAGAAAAATCATATTGGCACTGTACTACGCAACATACAAAGGAGTTTGAAAACGTGATACATGCCTACGGAATGCTCAAATTTTACATCCGTTTGATCCAGAGGCAGATTCAATAATTATGACAGATGCACGTCAATTTGGAATAGTGGTAGTCCTATTGAATAATGTAGATGGGCAATTGAATACAGTTAGGTTTAATTAAGCGACATTACCACAGGCCCAATTTGAAAGGGAGGCATTGGCGGTGGTAGTAGCAGTAAAGCGTTTTCACAAGTTTGTGTATTGTAAGCAGTTCACTATTTTAACTGATTATTTACCAGTTAAACTAATGTTTGATGTTAAGGATATACCAAACACGGCTAGTTCTCGATTGCACAGTTGAGCTTTAACATTTGCGGCTCTTTGATGGTTGACTTTAAGATTGAATATACTAGAAGTGGCACATTTTGTCTCAAGATTACCTTTAAACGTCGAAACAGGTGATAGCAAATTTTTGGAGGATTATGTTGCTATTATAGAATTGACTCCTATTCTTAGATGTCAAGTGGAAGAAAACACAGACTAATCCGCTGCTCAGTCAAATCAGAAATTGGATTCTAGTCGGTTGGCCTGAGAAGTTACTGGATAATATGAGAAATGCTGAAGCATATGGATATTTTAAGAAGAAAACATAGTTGACTTTACAGAATAATTGTGTTACCGCTTGGTAATACATTGGGTACTTAGGCAAAGATATTTAGAATTTATACATCAAAATCATGCTGGTTGTTATAAATTGTTGGATTCGGTTAAGAATTTAGTGTGGAGGCCAGGAATTGAAAGGGATATTAAGGACTTTGTGGATCAATTTTTACAGTGTAATGCTACCAGATATAAACCCGAGGACTCTCCATTCACCCTTGCTTGAGAAGTTCTGTTCATAAGACCATCCCTTTAAAACTGCTTGGTGGTTGTAAAACTGTGACGTCAGGGTGGAGCAAAACCCATTTTCTCCTGAAGGGTCTACGATAGATTAGCTATAGTCCAGACAAGTTAACATTTAATTTCGGCATTCAATGTCCAAATTATAAAATGCCTAATTGCGTTGTTAGAACTTGCCGTAACCATAACTGGAATACTAAACGATCTGAAGTCATTTATCATGTGTTCCCTTAAGAAGAAAAGAGTCGTAAATTAAGGGAAAGCAAGTGCTATCGAAAAGGCAAAATTAATATTGCAAACGCTTGAATTTGTTCTCATCATTTTTCGGCAGAATCTTACGAGCATGATCCGAATTATTAGAAATCCCACAAAAAAGAAATTAAAAAGTGATGCCGTGCCCACGTTACACGTACGTGAAACCTAGTGTGACAGTGTTCGTGAAAAACGAGCCAAAAGCAGAAGCATTAAGACAAAAGTTTTGTCGGGAGTAAGTGAACAATTAGCTGTAAGTAAGGACAATTGTTCAAAAAACGAAAATAATTCTTTATCTGTGTTGTCCTTTGTATGTTCATTAGAAAATGACGAGCTTTAACGCAGGAATGAAATTACAACTCTCAAAGAAGAGAATGAAGAACTGAAGCACAATATTAATACTTTGCGTAATCAGATAACAGATCTTGAGGCGAAATTACAAAAGTGTCAGGCAAAATACAGAAGAGAGCTGCAGTCAAATGTAAATTTCAGGAGAAAACAAAAAAGCGTAGAGAACTTGGGAAAACTGAGGGTGAATCAAATTTTAAGTAAAATATTTACTCCCGGACAAATTAAAATGCTTATTTCTGGTAGCCGGAAACAAAGGTGGATGAAGCAAGATATTATTTAAGCATTGACACAACGAGCAACAAGTTAAAAGTTGTATAATTATTTGCCTGTACAAGTGGGGTTTTCATTATCCAGCATTCACACTCTTAGACACTGGGTTCATAAATTACCCTTTTATGCAAGTATTCTGACGCGTTTTGGAAACAATGAAGAAGCAGACAGAATATTTGAGTGAGATGCAACAAAATGTGCGTTATTTTATTCGACGAAATGTATGTCAACGGTCGTATTTTTAGGACCACGAAAAAACTCGGTTGTAGGGCCTCATATGAAATGTTCAGGTGGCTATGGTTCGTGGACCGGTAGGGAATGGAAGCAGCCTGTATTTTACGGCTTTGATAAATCAATGAGCAAAACTTTTACTTTTAGATATCATATCGCATGTTGAGAAAGCGAGTTACAAAGTAGTTTCTGTAGTATCAGATTTAGGCGGGGGAATAGGAAACTGTGGAATGATTTAAATGTGAACTGTAATCAACCATATTTTGAAAATCCCACTTCGGCATGTGACAAAATTTGGGTATTTGCGGACGTGCCCCACCTTATGAAATTACTGAGAAATCATTTTTTGAACAGTGGATTCGAAGTGCAGGGTATTCTTGTAGAAAAGAGTATTACTGAAACAATTCTTAAAGTATATTTTTCTGAGCTAAGGCTTGAACAAAAATTAAATTGGAATCACATCTCAGTACATCAGGGTGACAGGCAAGGAGTTGCACCAGCAATAGAACTATTTTTTCGCTACACCGCCGTTATTATTGAGTACATTGCGTCAGAAAATGACATCACCTCAAGGTTTTTCCACCCCGTCAACAATTTTATCGATGTTATGAATTCATGTGTACCGTATAATTCTAGAAATAAACTTAAATGTGGTTTCGGCGAGATGAGCAGTTAGAAGTATTGAGTGAGATGGAAAGGGCGATAGGAACTATGAAGGTTATAGGAAAAACTAGCCTACTACATTGTTATCTATCTGCAGCTTAACGGGAATTTTCGTTAACTTAATAGCAAAAGAACTGAATTACGTTCTGACGAGGAAATTAAATCAAGACGCGTTAGAAAACCTTTTCTCTGAACTTGGTGATTTGGACCATTTTTACAATAATCTTCTCCCAGTCAAAGTCAAACATCGATTGCATTTGCTGCTATTAGGTTGTCGCCTCCCTCATCCCGTATCTGCTCCAGTGAAACATGCATATGATTCCGTGATGTTAAATTCTGTGTTTGATCTTTTTCTTGAGGAACCTAACCCAACTGCAAGAAAAGAAAGAGAGAATCACAATGAAGAAACAAATGACATTGCCTTCGAACCCTAGCATGATAATCAACAATCGACTGGAATGTTTACTTTATTAAGAAGATAAAAAATTAAGTCTTTGCTATATGTCGCGGGATATATAGCAAAGAAATGTAAAAACAGACGCTCGCGAAATTGATGAAGTCATTAAAAAGAGATGGATTGAAACTTTGTTGCGTGACCGTCTTGTTTCTCCCTCTTCAAAATGGATGGAATATGTAACAAAATGTGAAAATATATTTCGAGATATTCGTAGCAAAACTTTCCGTACTAAAACAAAAGTCACTGGGACTTTGTTTCAAACTTTAAAGAAGAAATTACCCCAAGAAGATCAAAAAATGTTGAAGTTATTTTATAGAGCGAGGACATTTTTCAGAATTCTATTTTTAAATCGAAGAACGCAAGAGGCGAAAAGAAGAAATACAGCTAAACAGAAACAATGGCTCCAAAGCTGTTCTTCGAACAGTGGTACCTCCAACTGCTGTAGGTAAGTTCACAAATGTTTATTATGTAGTTAGTATTTATTTTTACTTACTTTTCATGTACCTAATTGTGCACGCTGTATAGAAACATGTACTTGACTACTTGTGTTACCCACTTCAATATAGAAGTATCAGTGAGCCATAAACACGCCTATTTCGCACGGAGACAACTTACTACCTATGATCCTCTGTAACGTCATGTGATCTGACATCACGGGATGGACGAAGGGGACTGAAAAAGTACTGTCAGCGAAGAGACCTTGATATAAACCAGGGTAGAAATATTCTCACGCCTGGCCTAAGCTGAGACAGCAGATTCATAGGATAAACTTGGACCATGGTCAATGGAAAGGAATGCCTTTTCTTGTCTGTATAGATAGTTTTCCAATTTGTTATGAGCCTGGTTAGTGAAATCTACTGATACGGAAGAGATATGTAAACATTTGACTGAGTGTTTTAGTCTATATGGATATCCAGGCACGATGGTGACAGATAATGGTCATCGATTTAATGGCCAATTGTTTGAGAGGTTTTGCATTCAACATGGTATAAATTTAATGTATTCACTTCCATAAAGTTCATCAAGCAATAGATTGGCAGAAAAGGCGGTTCAGATAATAAAAGGGCTTTAGATAGAAAGTGGTTAGAAAAGAAACAGGTAGTGACTCAGAATTTAGTGCAAGACTGGTTAACAGATATTTTGAATGATTTACGTTGTTTGCCATCTAAAAGTACTGGACAATTACCTCTTTCTTTGATCTTAAAATAAGAACCAAGGAGACAATTATAATATAAAGTCGGAAACACGAAATGAGGAAAGAAATATTATAACAGTTTGGGTGTTAAATTAGCGTGAGCGATGTCCAAAATTTATTCCAGGAACTTTGATTAGAAGTAACGGCATTAACAGTTATATCGTAAGGGTTAATGGAAAAGAGGGAATATATCATAGGCAGCAAGTATGGTTCGCGAATAAGAATTGGACGCAGAAGGTTAATGAAGGTAACACATGGATTTATGTAGGGAAGGATGTAAATTTAGGTAATACAGAGGGTCTATGTAATTCAGAAGAAGGAAGAGATGTAGTCGAAGAAAGACAGGTAGCTATAGAGCTGAATAGAAGTGGACAAATCGAAAGGGGACAAAGCAGTAACAATGTGATTAATAGTTGTGCTGGTAATGAAGTTCAAGTCGATAGCGATAGAACACTGGGAAAGAATGTTAAGCCTTCAGGTAGAATTAGGAAACATATCGTGATTTTGTAGTTTCAACATGAGACAAATATTTCAGATAAAGGGGGAGTGAATGCTGTATTGAGCAGATGATTGTATGCTTCGGAATTAATTAATTTTTATTTAATACAAAAAATTTCAATATTGTATTGTTGGAATTTTTTAGTTGAAACTGAATATTAAAATGCGAAGCTTTTGTACTTAGATTGTTCAGTTTATATTGTGTTTTAACCATAGAGTTATAAAACTCCACTAGAGGCAGGGTTGGCGCCACCGTCTACGTGGGTTTTAATTCACAGCGTGGCGCAAGTTGAACATACAACTGTTTCTCTATTTGTTTGGCACGAAGGAAACAGCGAGCCGTGCGCTGCCTGGTATTATATCATTTGTATGTGCCACGCACGATCTTCTTGTGAAGAAAAACAATTGAGAATTCGCATTCGAGTTCAGCTTAGTTAAGTTCAACACGTAAGATACAAACAATTCCTAATTAAATTGATCAGTATAAGGTAAAATTTAATATAAAAATCACATATAAAACGTTCTTGATAACTATTATTTTTGTTCTCAGAAAAGATTTTTTTGATAATTTTTTAATTTTATTAATGACCTTTAGGCATCTAAGACTCAGGGGAGTGAAGGGGGAAGGATTTGGGAAGCTGTCGGCCAGGGCCTATGTTCAAAATGCCATCCCAGTTTTTATTTGTTAAATATAATGTTGATACTTAGAGGAATAACTTATTTTTAAAAAATGAGATATATTTAAAAATATTATACAGCATTAGGGTTTCAACGCAAGTGACATGAATATTACACACACAAAATACTAATGCTGTAATTTATACAACCAACGGTTTACCTGCATAAATTTACAAAGAAAATTATAAAATTGAAAATAGGGTATGGGCACCGGTCGTCGGATATACACTAGTAGTCGGCAATTTTCACATTGAAACAAGACGTATGTCATTAAAATGAACATGATCTCTAGTTTTCGGACAACTTTAACTTGATATTTAAGTTTTACCATCTATCGAAAGCATCGATCTCCATTAATACGATACTGTACTGACTACAGCCATTGAAAATTTCATGAATATGTGAAGCTAGGGAGCGGAGAGGAAACTTAATCTCGTTTGTCTACTTCCAGTCTAAACCAATATGGACAAAATTTTCGATTCTAACTCAGATTTTTACGCTTGATATCGCTGTGTGGTCCGTTTTTTAATTTATGTCTTAATTCTTGCAAAAAATATAAATATTATTTGCAGCATTTTCTATTGTATGCAGAGTACGATATACTCTTACATGAATAACTCAGGAATTAAGACTTAAATAAAAAAAATGGGCCACACAGCGATATCAAGCGTATAAAACTGAGTTAGAACTGAAGATTTGGTCCACATCGGATTAGACTGGAAGTGGACAAACGAGTTTAATTATTTGCTCTGGCGTCTATCTTTCAACACTAAGTACTCACTCCTGTATAGTCTATGTAGAGCTCGATGATCGAAAGTGACATTTTATAGATCAAAAAGAAAAATGAAAATAAAATTATGAAAGAAAAAAACTGGCTTCCCTGGTTAGTTTAGAAGATGCCGGAAGAGTTATTTGCGAATGGGCCATCCGAATGCGACTGTCTTTAAATTTAGGTTAAAAGTCTTTATCTTAAAACTAAAAACGACATTGTTTGTTCTAGCTTTTCAAATGTTCTGTTTTGACTTTATATCATAAACAATGCGAATAGTCATGTCTATTAAGTATATTACTGTGTCCGACTTCAGGTATATAAGGTATATAGAATTCACGAGTTTTCCTCTTACCGACCGGGGTGACCGATAAGAAGCGTTTCTTATCTATTTTTGTTGCGATGTTAAATTTGTTTCTATTGTTCTTAATAGTGTAATCAGGGTGTTCCTGGTTCAATTCCCAGCGGGGACAAGTGGTTCGGAATCCACATTAAACTGTAGGTCCCGTCCTTATGACGTCATCTTCATGCGATGGAAGGCAATAGTAAATCACCATCGGTTCACCTAGCTCTGGGATCTTCAGGTCAAGAGCTACCTTCGGGAAGAGCACTCATCATCATCATCATTGTTCCTAATAATTCAACAAGTCTTTTCAACAGCACATTTCTTACCGAGCCGCCATGGCTCAGTGGTATAGTGTTAGGATAGCATTCGGGCCGTCATGGGTTTGATTCCAGCGGCCGACCATCTTGACTAAAATTTTTTTAGAGTTTTTGCTCAGGTACACCAGGCAAATGCAGGGATGGCACCTTCAACATAGATGGCCGACATCTTCCCGAATCATTTTTCCTCCCCGATCCTGATCTGAGCCTTAGGTGCCTAAAGTCATCAATAAAATTCAACAGCACATTTTGGGCTTAGAACTATTTAAATGTTAAATAAGCAGATATATTTTTTCTACATGAATATAACCATTTTTTTTCCAATAGGCCTAAATGAAAACGATCCATTATTTCTTAATGTAAGAATACTTATTTTTATGTATATTTCTCTTTATAACTATGGATCTAACACGATAAAAATACATTCCCATCAAATATTTCTAATCAAAGATCTGTGTTTTCTTTTATATTTCTAGCAGACATAAACTACACGAAAGAACGTCTTACATAATTAAACATTTTTCACGGAATAATATTAAATGATCATTTATTTGTGAAACGATTCATTACTTCCTTTCTTATATTTCTTAGTAAAACCGTGAGCTGCACAGGAGATTGGCATTTTCTTCTCAAATACAAACGAATCAACTAAAACAATGCCAAAGAGCGAAGCACAGCAGCCATATGAAAGCAACTCATAATACGTGTTGTTGC
>JAGDQP010024776.1:0-27576 GCA_022664845.1 Lepisma saccharinum
GCATTGTTTCGTTCGCCTGTCCATAAATTTGACATGAGAGAAAATACACGTTCTACAAAAGTGTTGCTTACAGGAATGGACAGTACTTTCGCGACAAGTTTGTAAAGTTGAGAAAAATCCGAGTTTTCGCTCAGACTTCACCGACATGTATTTCTTAATGTTTCCTCATCACATTTTCCCAGAACTTTATTTTAAAGTGTAACCTCATCGTAGAGATCATCTTTGTTAACATCTAGTTTGTAAGATTCGGCTGCTGTAATAACTGCATTGAACTGAATCGGTCGGTTCACTTGATTCAAGATGGTGATTACTGAAAAATGCTTGAAAGGAATTTCATAATTGTGGTACTTATTTAATGCTCTTCGATAAACTTCAGTCACCTCGTAGATAAATTTACGCCTTTCAGTATCTTAACGTGTTTTAAGGAAGATGTTGCCTTGCTGCCAAAGAACTCATCTTTTAACCGACTTTCCAACTTCACGCGTAGTTCTTTGCGTTTGTGCAATCATGGCACCGTGCATAGTACACCACCCTACTAACCATTAGTGCTTTATTCAGATTTTGGACAGAATGATTAAATAGTGTGTTGTCACGCGCACTCTGAGAATTACTTCAATTTCTGGTTCCCATGCGGCTTAGCTTGTTTTACCGATCGTTGGACAGCGTGAAACGGTGGAAGATGTTTTTAATAATTATTTCAGTAACTGAAGTCAAAATTAATCCTGTCAATTTATATTTTTTTAAATAGTTATTTATCGGCGTTAATATGTGATAATATTGAAAACTTGTTACAACAAGTACAACCCGGAGAAATCATTCCAAAACCCGGAGATAAGGTGTTCAAACCCGGGGATTTCGGGTCACTACCAGGTCGGCGTTACCTTTTAGGAGTTGAATAGAATACAACCTACGGCTAAGCATACCGCCACATGCCTAGGAAACCACTTGCGCCATCTAGCGACAAGTTTGTAAAATTGAATGTCGTCCAGTATGTAACATCAAATTGTATAACTCATATCATTATGAACTTCTTACTGCACAGTGACTGTTCGGAGATTCTGTATAAAACAAAAAAGCGATCAAATGAGATCTCGTTGGTGAATTTTTAAATCAGTCTATCAATTCATCATTTGCATTAATACCATCACATCATATTACCACCATCACAAATTATGTATCATTAAATTGGTCTAATAGTATTTCAGTTTCGTATCATATTACGCGTCTAACAAAGACAGATCAGATCATTAAAACTGTTGCATACTCTATGATAAGTACTGATATCATAATAATTATCATTTTCTCTTTTAGTAACTAGGAGAGACTAGTAACTAATTGAAGAAATCATTAACACTTTAGTCTTGTTATAATTTAGTCTACAGACACTAAGAACCTAAAGCAATAAACTGCTGTCATGTTTAAATTAAAATGAAAATGAAAATGCTATCACAACAAATCACAGAGAAAATGATATCCTAAATGGAAAGTGGATAGAAGATTCTCCCGCCATCTGTTGTGGTGATTTTATACCCCGATTCTCACACTGATCTTCAAAGAGAGACATATAAAATGTTTCTCTCGTTGTCTCTAGAGTTCATTAAGATCAGTAATACACCTCCTTTCCTTGTAATTTAACGAGACAAATGTATAATCACCTAAAAATCAGTTGTTCATTTCATCCAAAGAAAATACAAGTGTTCTATAGCCTGAAAAGGGCTTGTATAAGCTTGTAATGTTAACCCGCTGCTCGCCCCACCTACCGGAATTTCACTTAAGTACCACCCAAAAGATTCATGTAAAGCTGAAACTGAAAACACTAGAGATGGCATTCGAAAGAGCGCACACAGAATATAGTATTCCTCTGTGTTAAGGTTATCTTTGTTGCGGTCTTATTGGAGATTTCTCTGTCTCTTTGCTTTGGAAATCCAAATTATCTCAAACCTTCTCCAAGCCCCTCTCCTACTCATAACATCCCTCCCGAAACCACCACCTCCCTACAGATGAACCCTCTCGTCCTTTCACAAAAGAAGGAGAGGCATTGTTTCCATAAAAAGGTGGAAAGCAATTCGGGCTATATTTCCGTGTTTCCGGTATAGTGTAGAATGGGGATTTCAGATTCACTAACGAAAGCAAAGGATACTTGCTTATATATATATATCTCGTTGTGTTCTGTGGAAGCCGTTCTAACAGGAGCTACCTTAAAGCTATGTGTTTCGGCGAGGGAACTGGGGGTGGAAGTAGGAGGTTGAAAAACGTTATACCATGCGGTTCACTACTCATGAATCACCGCGTGAGAACCTTTCTGCTATAAATCAGTTCCGTGTGAAGATGGATGAAGAAAGAAGACCTAAGGTTAGCAGCCTGTTTTGTAGCTGCTGTATTGCTTAAATCTTCAAGAAGAAAAAGAACCTAGATCTTCCTTCATAGAATACACTAGTATACGTAAAAATGAATTCTTTGTTGTATGTTTTTTTTAATATGAAGCCCCAAAAAACATGTTTTGTGGCTGGTGTTACGTCTGTGGTTCGTCCTATCTATATGTCTGTACGTTTATAAAAATTTACAGGGTTGGACCCAATTTTTACCAGAAAAACTTATGATTTTGTAGACTATTTAAATGCAAACTTTTCAACCTGCTGGCTATTTGGAACATTGGAAGGCTGTTTCATTAAAGTTAAACGGAAAATTTATACACCTTCTGCATGAGACCAGAAAGGGGGACATTGTTTCTTGGAGTAAAGTTAGAGATGTGTTTCATGTGTGTATGTGAGTTATATATATGTGTGTGAGTGTGGGTGGGTGGGTATGGTACTTACATTAATGTAGTTTTTGATTAATTAAAATTCACTTTTGATTTAATATCGTCCTCTAAAATAATCTCGACGCCACTATCGTTAGAACCAAAACAAAAGAATATCAAAAGCCAACTCATTATGTAGACAATAACTATACATACGCGAATATTACAAACAACACTTTCTGTATTATTGAACACTTTTTTCTCTGTATAAAGATTTGCATGAAAACAGTTTGAAACATAACAGGTTAAAAATTGAAATTAGTATTCAACAATAAAATGTAACACCAAAGAAATAAATATTCTTTTATATAATCTGGAATAACAAAGATTCGCTAGATGTCTACTTTATTTTGTCTGACTGTGAGTGTACAATATTAATCGTTTATATGTATATATAGCATTCAGGACATAGAGATAATGTAGCTCCTATATACAAGCAAGATTTCTTTACAGCTCCATCGTTTGATATTTCTTTATAATTGTGCAGTGTTTAAAGGATTATTACTTTTTGTCCGGTAGGCAGTTGGAACCATCTGGCGGGGACGCTCGTACCCCCATAAAAAGACACTGGACATTAGATTTTTTTTTCAATTTAGTATGATTACAATTTAGAGTATGATAAAAGCTTTTAGAACCGCCCAGCTGCTGATCTAGTTGCCTACGGATTCATAGATCCCGGGTTCGATTTCCGGTGCTGCTACGAATTGTTTTCCAAGGCGTGTGGGTCTGAAAAGGTTTCCACCAAGTATCGTGATGCAATTGGGGAGCTGCTATGAATAAAAGACAGTGAAAGTGTAGGTTCTACTCTCCCAACACGTCTGGTCAGCGTGGGAGCAGTAGACCAAGCTGCTCCCTCCGGCGAGAGGTCTTATAGATTAGTGGATCAAATATGGTTGTGATTTATTATATATATACCTTGTACTTATATCAGAATGTAACACAAAATATCATCAATCCACAAGTACGTTACAAGTGGTAATAACGATTTCGATATTCCTCTTTGATCATCAAAGATTACAAAAAAATCTTTCTTTATTTGTAAAGTAAGATTATGGAACTCCTTACCTATATCAATAATAATCAACATAAAGAATTATTTAAAACCTTAGTTGAACTAATTTTGCTTAGTAATCAGCAACTCCCTTGGTACGGGTGATAGTTAAAGACGGTCTTAAAAAATGTGTGTGTTCCCTTGATTAACTATTCTCATACATTGTTCTTTTGTTTTTCATTTTACTGCTTTTATGTATTGTATTACATTCTACATCCAACCACTTTACATGCTAATTTTCTGTTTATTGTTTTGAAGTATCTTTTCCCTTCGTCTTTTGTTTCGTTAGACTGAGTTGTGTTATATATTTTACAAAATTGACAAGTGTTTGGTGGCGGAGGAGCCTTTGACTCAACCTTTCCCGTTGTAATCAGATGGATTTGTTTTTTATAGAAATTTTGTAATACAGTATTGGCTTTCTATGTTAACAATCAAAGTAACCGAATCACGGGATTAAAATTTTTACTATTATAAATTTTAGCACAATATATAATATGTATGCGTGGGTGTTAATTGAACGCATTGTTATCACATGTCCAGTGATTCGGGAATTGACAAAAGGCTACTGTCGAGTTCGGATAATATTGGGGTCATATTAAGTTTGCTTTATTAATACAGAGCTTCTTCTGTATATAAGAGTGATTCCTTGCAGTGTGATCCCTTGTTTTCAATGAAACAGTTGAGTCACATCCAGCGAAAGCATTCCACAACGACAAACTATTGTTGCGCCGCTGTGCGATCGTTTTAGCGTCAATTATTTTTTTTCTTAATTCCTGTTCTACAACCGATAAAACATTCAGCAGTACTCTGAAAGCTCTATGAAACTGTTAAAGTGGTAAATTAAATGATGATAACATCAAAGTTTACAATGCGGAGGTCAATCCTTGCGTTTCCTTGTAATATGAGGCGAAAGTGTAACTCTGGTCTGTTGTAAACATCTTAGTGATTCCTCTGTTGACATGTTAACCTCAGGTTCCTCCGAAATGACAAACAATATCTTCTGAAGTGATGTAGAAATCTCCAAGGCTGCAAATCTCCTTTTTAATTCCCCTGATAATTAGACCAATCTTTTGGCAGCGCCACATCTAAATCCGACTTCGGTCTGAGATGGTATGCATATGGATAAAAAATGAAACCTCCACATCCTTGCCGACGAGACGTGGATAACAGAGAGAAGCGAACAGACATTTGCTCGTGTGAAACAATATTCCTATATGTTCTGTTGCATGTCAAGATATATGTAGTTAAGTTTTGATTCACGTAGAAATGCTTCAATGCATGTTGCCGAGGAATTTGTTGAGCTGTATTACTCTCTGCAAATGTTCTCGCAAAAGTAACTCACTGTCAGTTGTATTTTCTTATATTGTAATGTCAACTTACACAAATAATTTTTAGAGGGCAATAAATGTCCGTTTTTGAATTAATTGATTCACACTACGACTTCGGAAAAACTAACGGTGGTTGCAATGGTAGACATTAAAAGCGGATGCATTGTGACGCAATCTCCTCTTAAGTCATAATTAGATTGATCAAAAAGTGATGTACGTAAATCAGAATTACAGATATAAATTATCCACAATAGTTTTTTACTTGAAAAACTTCACATCCCATTCCCATAGAAACTTGCAAAGCATATGCCAAAGAAGAGGTACAGTCCAAACATATATACATAATGCAAATTTATTATCGTTTGTAACTCACATGAACTATTGGCATAAAGAAAACACACATTTTCTATAATTTTCATTAACAATTATCGCCTTTTCTTGTATGATGAAATTTTCTTTGATTCATTATGAACTTCCGTCGGTTATTTTACACGTAAAATTTAAATCTTTGTTGTAAGAACGTTGGTTTCCTCTTCTGAAAACATAATCAATTGTTCAAGTCTGTCGTTGTGATAGAAACTACAAAATGCAAACAATATTGTCTTTTAAACGAAGTAGAAAAAAATAACTACTACAATAAGCGGTGTGACGATTAATGCATTTGCAATACGTATATTCTACCATCTATTGGGTTTCATTTGAAATGTTCTTCGCATTTTTACTCTATTAAGTAACTTTTTGTTGATTTTTTTGATACAAGTTTGAAGGCTTACTTACTTCTCTCTCTCTCTCTCTCTCTCTCTCCCATTCTGAAAGTTATGAGACAATAACCAAGCGTTCCAAACGTTGTATTGTTCATTATAGATGTTTATTTTAAATAACTGTAATTTTACATTTGGTTACTATACCTTGTCCTGAAAAACACCCACCCACACATTTTAATCTGACTTGAGTTTATGCTGCTTTTTGAAAACTTATTTCTACTATAATTATTTGAGATAAATTTTATCATGTACCTAGGGTTGGTATACTTAGAAAAAGAAAATCCTGGACGCTATCAACTTATGAAAAATCTTTGATATGTGGAAAATAAAAAGGGTTAAATATTTTAATTTCCTTGTGTTAAATTACATCAATTTTATGTTCAACACTCTAAACCTACGTAATCTCAGTGACAGTGATGACTATTACAAAAATTGAACAAATAATCTCTCGAGGAGGAAGTAACAGAAACACGTGCCTATTGTTGCGTAAAACGAAGGAAAAATTTAAAAAAAATCAATGATACACCTCATAAGCTCCATTTTATCGACATTTTAAAACATTTCCATTGTTGTCTTTCTAACTTTAATAAACCAGATGGGTCCATTCCGGACAACAGTGAACACGTTTTGAATTCCGGTGATGACGTAAGTTGTCGGAGTTTGCGGGAAACTTATTAATCCAAAGATCAATGTATAACTAAGCGATCCCCTGACAGGGAAATATGAGTAACAGTAGCGCTCCTAGTGACAGGGGAACGCAACATCAAACAAAATCGATATTCAGTACTTCTCGTGGCATGACAGGTTTGGTTCTAACTTGTAAATCGAATTCGATAAATATTTCTTTAAAATTTCCCGGCTATATGATAGGCAAATTTCAAATGTTACCGTATATCATGGCCTAGTTAAGTCTAGGTTAATTACCCTGTCGCGAGAGACTGTGATAGCATGACTTGCCCTGATTGGCTGTTGTTGTTGTTACCTAGCTGGCGATTTCTAATTCTAGAATACAGACAGATTTCTCTAAACAGATACTCTTTGCTTAACTACAGTATCTACCAGTTGCGTCATACACCATTCAGCCAATGAGGAGGGAAGGCTTTACCTGTTATTTACATACTTTGTTATTAAACAAAGTGTAATTTTGTGCTTGGCATTATTATGGCCAGCAGAAAATTACCAAGGATGTTAGTAAGTGGTTCAAATAACTCTGAAACAGGAGGCAGATTGAAACAAAGAGCAGTATGAACAGCAATTAAATTTGAGCAACAAAACGCTTTGGCCCTTGCCCAATGAAACAGATGTTTCGTTCAATATAAAGGTAGTTCTATCGTGAACTAGTATTAAATCCATATTTCATATAGACAAGGTGTTTCAAAAACTTTTTTGAACTGTTCTATTCATAAATTAAAGTGACCATAATTATGTGAAAAAAAAAGGAAACGTAGAAGCCTCTATGGAAACCGTGGTGTTTATACGTCCCGACAATTATTGTTTGGGACACCGGGACGCATATATTAATTTTAGTACAGTACTAGAATTTCCAGGACGAATAGTGACCCTAATTTAGCTCTAACAAGTGATGTAAGTTGTTCATAGGGGGACGAACGGTGCCACCGCCCCGGGGCCAAAGTGTCGAGGGGCCTCCCGATGCACTGTGGGACGAAATCGTAAAAAAAAAAAAAAACTGGGATAAAATTCCAAAATTCGAATTTAAAAAGTAAACTCGAAAACCATCTTTTGTTGTAGTTAAATATCCAGCAGACATTAAAGTACTTCATTTGTAATCCTCAAAAGCATAATCATCAGTGTATGTGCGCTCGAAGTAGCTCTTTTGTTTCAAAACTTTCTTTTTTTACATTTTCGGTCTGCAAGTGCCATGGAGGCAAATAATTTGTTATACGTTTTCTAGTTCGGCTATAGTTAAATCATATCTCTAATGTAGTAGAGAGCTGAATCCTAACGTTTTTTGTTACATATGTACCAGAGCTGAAGCCGGGTCACGCCTGACACACCCTTTGAACCGATCTGAAACTTGACCCAGTCTAGGAAACATGATTAACTGGGAATTTCCACGTCGCATTTTTCGTGCTTTGCGGTAGCATATTCAGCCCTGGTCACCACAAGCCAGCGACTCGAAGCTCCCGTGCTCGAATCCCGGCTGTGGTATGGATGTTTGCGATTGTGGATTTTAATTAGAACGTGACGGATAATCGTAACGGGTCGAAGTCAAAAGTTACTAAAATGACCCATACAAAATAAAGTTTACCAAAGTTTATCCTGATCACTGTTCAAACGCAAGGAAATTATTTAATAGCCTGTTTTGTTCTCCGGGCTACCGGACCTAAATCTGGTCATCGGGTAAGACCGGATCTGAAGCCTAGATCCGGTCCAAAACTTGGCCCGAATGACTCGGTGATCCGTTTCAGCTCTGATATGTACATCGAAAAAGTAATTAAAAATGTGGGATGTTTTTTTCCAAATTCATCGAGACGCACCAAAAAAATTGAGACCAAACTATGATTTTTCGTTAATATAAATTTTAGGATAAATATTTTCAGGAGATCCAACATTTAGCTGCCACTAGCTGCAACATTCTGTAGAAAACCTCCTCAAACGTAAGAAAATGTGTTGCGCAAATAAATACTTGGCGATTATGGGTATAGAATCCACACCTTTTGTCAATAAAAGCGGAGAAGTGAAAGACTGGTTAACAGTAGTAACGAAGCAGTGGTCTGAGGTGGAGTGGGAGCTGGTGTACAAGAGTGATGGATTAGACTCATTACAAGCATGGGGTGGGTATAGGCCCCACGTTCTGACTTTTAAGGTGCAAAAGATCATATCATTTCTTCCATGGATACTCCAAAACACTTTCAGAAGTGGTAATTAGCCTTGAGCTTTTGTGAAATTAAAAAATGTATTTCTTTTTTAGGATTTAGCAATGCGTAACATGTCTGACATTTTAATACGAAAAGTACAAATTAAGTATTTTTTTTTAATCGTACGCGCACAGCATCCTGAAATATTCCTACAAAAGGTGCACGCCAGGCGTCCATTTTTAAACGGGTCCTTCTAAAAAATAATCGCAATAACGGGAAAGTATGATAATACGGCCAGTACTGGCAGCCTGCCCTCACGATTGCTTTAGCGAAAGGACCTCAAGCAAGTTTATTTGCCTCAGGCCCTAGCTTAACTGCGCCACCATTGTACTTAAATGTTAATGTTCTCAGCAGAAGAAGATGAAGGCGAAAGTAAATTTTGTTAGTAATTGTCTGTTAAACAAATCACCTTCTTTCATGTTAACCTTTATTAACACAGTTTGACTATCGAATACATCAATAAGTCTAATTGCTTTGTTGAACGACGTTCTGCGTTTTTGTTTTGACAGAGTTCTTGCAGTGAAATAAAAACTACAGCAGACAAGTACTTAATATTCACAATTTTTGTTGTTGAATCAATCGGTTAATAGTCGACGAAAAGAAGGATTTGTGTCGGAACTAATTAGGGGAAAGCTGAATTTTTTACCATTATTAGAACCCCATGAGACGAGTATTTCCTCAAAAGTCCCCGCCTCTACCCCTGGATATTTTCTCCCAGCCCCACTAATCCTCCAATATGTAGTGTTTCAGAAAAACACCCATATCTCCGGACGGAATTAACATATCGGTAAGCTTTATTTTTTTGTTTTCATCTACAAAGGATACTCTCAAGTACAAAGGAACTACAATTTTGGTCCTCTTGTCTTATTTCATAGACCTAACGGTTTTCGAGTAAAGATAATATACCCTGTGAAAAACAATTTTTCCCCTTCGGTTTTTTTTTCGGCGTTGTATTTTTCAGCAACTGGTAATATGCTCAAATGGTTCCTTCAAAAGTTGGAGCGTATAACATTATCTTTCAATTGATACCTATATTGTTAGGTTTATTACCAAATCTGAACGTGCAGCGAGTTAAATTTGAAGGCTGTTGAGTTCCTGTACCTGCGAATGATTGGGAACTCTAGTCGGGTAAGCTAATGTCATAATAGGTATGAACCATACACATTGTTAAGAAAATTATGACCCTTGCAGCTTACTGATGTTTAGGTAGGAGGATTCAAAAAGTAGATACACCCAAACTGTTCGAGATATAATTCGACCTATGACGTCATCAAAAATTGGTTCCATTATTTTAATTTCGCATACCTTTACCCCAAGGGTCATAATTCAGTTCAACATTTCAATGATTTTAGAATAGCCCCTAATGTAAAATATGTCTCTAGGATAGTTCATATAAATTTTTCTCTAAAATTACTTGGTTTACGGCATACAGGAACCCAAAGACTTAGAACCCAAAAATGGATCTTACAATAGTAAATATAATTAATGTTTCTGCACAAAATTGTGAAGTATTCAAAAAGTAAAGCTTTGATGCTGGATATCCATTTGAATCAATAGGATGGATATTCAAAGTTAAACTTTATTTCATTGGATGAACAGTGTTGCCAACTGGTGTAAATGAATATATTTCAAGTACCACTGCATTACTTTATTGAATAATTGGTGTTACTTATTACTTACAAACATGTTATGGTACGTTCTATATACAACTTTTCTATCTACATGTTAAATGTGACGTCATTGGATGTACAGTGTTGCCAATCTGGTGTGAAGTGGCAGGCACTACATTGATTTATTAAATAGTATGTACTTTCTAGTAATTATAAAGTTGCGCGATGTGACGTGTATACAACTTTTCCAAATGCAGGTGTAAATATCGAACTTATAAAGTGATCCAATTTGAAAGATAACGAGAGTTATGTTGGTTTACATTCTTGTTTTTCTATTATTATTTACTAATCTACAACGTTATATTTCACTAAAAGACCTTACGATATTATCCAGTACGATGTTTCAAACTTCAAGGTGACTTGTAAATATCAAGTCGAATAAATACTTGTATTCCTTACTTTACAAAATTATCTTCTCGATTTCATTTTGAAATTTTAAACTGAAGTGCTGAAGACCGAGGCTTCAAAATTAAGAACTACACACATTCTTTGTTGGCTATTTCGTTGATATAGTATTCTTGAATGTATATTTCACATCGCACATCATTTCACTTAATTTGCACTATATACATTGATTTCGTTAAGTATTATAACTGATCATTAAAATCTAATTAATTTTCTTCAGTAAATGCTAGAGAATTGTGGTAAGAAAGCCCAGTGCAGTGCTTATACATAAGAGTGCAGCTGTATCCGGATTTCAGGCAGCCCCAAAAATTTCCACAATCTGTCTTGCAGCCACAAGAAATTAAATGGAGAATGTAATCAGGAGCAATTGTTTCTGTGGTTGTAGCTGGTTTCAAATTTCTTCCCTGCTCAGTTTGTAGGTTGGAGTTTGTTTCCAAGCCATGCCTGAACTTGTAAGTAAACTCAGAAAATATATTGATGTACTGCTGAGGACTTTGGGGGTAGCTTAGCCAAGTGAAAATTGGCATTTAAAGATGACTTTCTTGTTTGAATTTTGAAACAAAAGTAACGAACTTCATCTGAATTCTTGTATTTACTCAGTCCAAACAAGGTCACAATACACTGTTCTCCTTTTCAAAACCAGTTCTTCTTTAGGGAAAACGCATTGGTTAAACATTGCAGCCAGATCTTTTGCTTCAGGGGATGAAGTAATAAGTTCTACTGATTTTGATTTCGTACATGAAGCTGCTAGGACAGTTCTTGTCCGAGGTAACCAGGGGAAACCGCCTGACCAGAGCCAAGCGCCTCCTGAGCAAACTGAAACATCCGGAGGAGCCAGCAATGTTATGATTTTTCTCCGATGAGAAAAGCTTTGACCAGGATCAGAGTGTGAACCGCAAAAATGATCGGTGGCTTTGCAAAAGCCACGAGGAGGTTTCGATTGTCTCATTTGAAGGTTCTGCGTGTCCTGAACACTTAAGGCGACGTGACGCCTCTATATTCCTTTCGTCAAGGTGCCAGAGTCAACGCCGTTGCTTACACCAAAGTGTTGAACACGGTTGTGAAGCCCTGGATTACTGCTGTGGTACGTGGAAGGTCACCATTACATACAGCTCATACAACCCAAGAATGAATGGCCGAAAATTTTCATGCTCATGTCACTCCCAACATGTGACCCCCAATTTCTCTAGATGTTAATCCAGTGGACTATTAATATGGGGTGTGATTGAGAGAGACTTCAATAGGCATCCATACAACGCTGATTCGTTTTCAGGACAGCTGTTGTGGATGCAAAGACAAACGTTTCCAAGCTCCATCTCATTAGCGATTGCAGGCAGTTTCGGCAGCGTGTATAGGCTTCATATTCGGCTGACGGTGGTTTCATTGAATGGTGTCGCTCACTGTGTATGTGGTCACTTGTACAGGACGTTAAACTTTAATATCGATTGCCTGCTCCTTTTTTTCCTGTGGACGTTAATTTGTTTCCAAGTACCTGTCGCACCATGTGTTTAATCCACTTAATATTTTCGAGTCACCTTGAAATTAGAAACATTGTACGGTCTTTTAGTGAAATATAACGTTGTAGATTAGTAAATAATAATAGAAAAACAAGAAAGTAAACCAACATAGACCTCGTCATCTTTCAAATTGGATCACTTTATACGTTCGATATTAACACCTGCATTCGGAAAAGTTATATACAGGTCACATCGCGCAACTTTATAATTACTAGAAAGCACATAATATTTAATAAATCAATGTAGTGCCACTTGAGAAAACTTATTTCACACCAGATTGGCAACATTGTCCATCCAATAACATCACATTTAACTTGTAGATAGAAAAGTTTTATATAGGGCGTACCATAACATGTTTGTAAGTAATAGGTAATACCAACTATTGAATAAAGTAATGCAGTGGTACTTGAAATAAATACATTTTATACCAGTTGGCAACACTGTTCATCCAATGAAATCAGGTTTAACTTTCAATATACATCCTATTGATTCAAATAGATATCCAGCATCAAAGCTTTACTTTTTTGAATAACATAATTTGTGCAGAAATATTAATTATATTTAATATTGTAAGATTTAATTTGGGTTCTAAGTTGGACCTCCTGGATGTCGTAAGCCAATTGATTTTCGAGAAAAATTTATATGAACTATCCTAAAAACATATTTTACAGTATTAGGGGCTGTTCTAAAATCATTAAAATGTTGAACTGAATTACCAGTTAAGATCCGTGCGGTAAAATGATGTACGCGAGATTAGAATAATGGCACCATTTTTTGATGACATCATAGGTCGAATTATGGCTCGAACAGTTTGGGTGTGCCTACTTTTTGAATCCTCATACCTGAACATCAGTAAGCTGCAAGAGTCACAATTTTATTAACAATTTGTATGATTCATCTCTATTATGACATTAGCCTACTCGACTAGAGTTCCTCATCATTCGCAGGTACAGGAACTCAACAGCCTTCAAACTTAACTCGCTGCACGTTCAGATTTGGTAATAAACCTGACAATATAGATATCAATTGAAAGATAATGTTATGCTGTCCAACGTTTGAAGGAACCATTTGAGCATATTACCAATTGCTGAAAAGATACAACGGCGAAAATAAAAAAAAGGAAGTTTTTTTTTTGCAGTGGATATTAAATTTACTCGAAAAGCGTTAGGTCTATGAAATAAAACAAGAGGATCAAAATTGTAGAGTATCCTTTGTAGATGAAAACAAAAAATAAAACTTACCAATATGTTGATTCCGTCCGGAGATATGGGTGTTTTTCTGAAACACTACATATTGGAGGATTAGTGGGGTGGGAGAAAAGCTCCAGGGTAGAGGCGGGGACTTTTGAGGAAATACTCCTCTCATGGTGTTCTAACAATGGGCAAACATTCAGCTTTTCCCTAATTAGTTCCGACAGCCTCTTATGTTTGTCCTTCGTTTACTGGACTATTATGTTTTATTGTGTTTTTGTCTACTGCGAGTAATATGAAGTAGATGGAATAAATATCAATTGTTATTGATTATGTAGTAAGACGTACCCCCTGCCACCTAAAAATAAACCATCATCTGAATTATCAGGCACCTTGCGGAGAGCCATCATTACACTAGGTCGTTTAACGTACTTACTCAAGCACTAAATTCTAAGCCGATCGGTGGAAGGGTTCTCATCTAAATGTTGTTTGTAACGAGTGCATCTTATCCTGTTCACTGACTCGTAATTGACCAAATATTAAAGCACTATATGGCGTGCATAGTATAATATATAGAAACACATGGCGTGCAATAAAAGTGATGCGCGAGCTCCAACATTTCCTAGGGAATCGGTGGGTGTACTCAGCCCTTCAGGGCACACTCTGAATTCCTAAAATGTGTTCCTAATTATGTTACTTTTACGATTGTTGTATGTGATGTTTGACTACAATTCTAACAAATTAGATTTTCAGCACTGTTCAATTTGATCTCTAAACCACTGTTTCAACCAGTTTATACTCACGGACCGGCAAACTACAGGAAAAATCTTTCACGAACTGAGATGTCACGAAGTTAGAGCTTTATTTGACGTTCAAAGGATGCCAGCACACTTTCAGATTCTAGTTGATTTGAAAAATAAATGTAAACTTTAAGCTCAATTTTGGAATGTCAAAATTAAAGAAAATGAGTGTTAAATAATTGAATTTATCAATTGAACGAGGACGGTACCTGTCTGCAGGCCGACAGTATTTAATAGCAAAAATTGGTATAAGCAAAATAGGTATTGTCTGGAGATACGTTGAGGATGAAGGTTCCCAGGTGACTCTGCATGCAACATTAATTTTAATTTAATGGAAAATGTTGAAACTAGTTATTTCGGACTACACAAGACAAGAAAAAAGAATATTACAAATCGTTTCACTGAAAATGTAATTTATTCCACTTGAAGTCCACACAAAGAAGCAAATTTTCTGTTACATCCCCTGATATTTACATGTAAGTATAACTAGAGGCACGTAATTAGGGAGGTTTTCTTTGAAGTCTTAACTTTCTACAGCATTTGGTAATCTCTTATTGCCCTACTGTTACATTGTTAATACATGGAGAAAAAATAAATATAAATTTTGATGCTCGTGTATACACGTTATTATATATTGAGTATGTCTAACAATAACACGATATCTTTGTTGACAAAATTAATTAATGTGTGGTGAATGGAATAAATCGATACAGTCTGATGATAACAGATATTTGCAGAGAGTATATAAAAATTTAGTTTCATGTATAGAAGGGTAATTTATGACCATGATTTTTTAGAGATTTTGGGATATGTTCGATAATTGTCTAGATCGTTAACAGTGACAAGTGATTCAGATTATTACCGCGCATATTTGGTTGCCACTAGAATAACCTTTAAAATTGGGTTAACTTACATTCTTGTTGCTTGATGATTATAGCTGTTCTACTAAAGGTAGGTCTGTTTCTAAATATCGTTTGGCAAGGTGAACCTTTCATGATTTTCTTTTACCTTCTATGCAATAGTCATAAAGTTCAAGTTTTAAGAAGAGGATCTAAAACGTAAAGAGATAAGCGAAATTCATGTTCGTTTATTAAGCTACACCTGAAGACCAGGGACGTCGTAAAGCATAGTGCTAGTGTGCAGTGACCACGGTGATACCCGACTCTGAGGGTGTCATCCTAATCTATTAATTAATTATGTAATGCTAGCTAATCCATATACAATCTGAATAATGAACACTATTGTTAACACACTTATCCACTCTTGACCTAGCAAGACGCAATAATTAATAGGTTTGTTAACTCAGTTCCATAGAAAGTGGCCGATTGAATTTATTCTGGGTGCCAAATTTGCACGATCTAAAAACACGGAGCCATGCACTTCCCATGAACCCCAATAATCCTTGTTTGAAAGAATATCACTTCACCAAACATTTATTTTACGATTTTCTTATTTTTTAATGGACATATTTTGTGATATTGAATCAGTGTTGCCACAAGTAGTTATTTTTTTCAAAATAAATCAAAGTTTGTTTTGCTTGAAATCATATTGTGTCGGTACTGTCACTATTAATACAACAATATTTTGTGTTCAGCATATTTTTATCCAGAGCAAACATGTTGATTGGAGGTCGATAACATCAACCATTATAAGCTTTTCAACATTGCATCTACAAGCAAGGCTTAAATGATGTATTTATAATAGTTCAATAGATCGCAGAAGAGTTAACTAGCGAACAATATTGTCACTTTCAAATTAAACGTCCCTTTCTGTGTGTGTAAATAGGGACGTTTACTTTGCCTGATATAGTTTCCTTCAAATTCATTATTTTTTTGTTTCGTGATTAAGTTTTGTATCTTTGAATATATCTTTTATAATACTATCAATGTTGCTCTTAATTATCTATTCCGTTTTCCAGGGCTAGTTTTATGTACCTTGTATGGAAAAGAAAATTATTGCTTTAAAAACAAATCAACTTAGTGTAGTGGCAACCCGAAAGTCCCTGTTGTAAGAAGTTATGCATACCCAACAGAGTTTACAAGTTTACCTGAACACTGCAACAAAATTTAAGATTTCCTATTTTTTTTTTAATTAATGGTGTAAACTAATGATTATTGTTGTATAGTATTTCTATAGTTAGAAGCAATAAGCTTCTTCTTGAAAACACCAGGGGCTGAAATGGGCAGGAAATTGAATTATTTCCTGCCTTTTATTTCCTTCTCAAATTCGTTAAATTCACATTTTGTGAATTACGAAATGTATTTAGTAGTTTTATCTAACGTTGAGGAATATTATACGATTCAAACATCTGATAAGGAAAGAATTAATAGATAAAAATATCTAATACACAGAAGTAAACTTTTATAATACCAGAATCAGTTAGAGAGTCTCGGGTTAGATTCTTGGACAATACACTGATCAATGTTCTTCTCTATTCTTTAAATCTTACCATAGATGATGTACTCCATCCATAGAAATTCATTTTCCCAAACTTCCATACATACTGCAATGTTCCAGTCTATTTTAAAACAGTTATTGCAAATCGCTCGTGACCTGGTTGTTAGATAAAAATATATGAACACACAAATGTTTCTGAAATTCAGGAAAGAGTCAGTTATCGCTTGGTGAGAAACCCTGGTTGTATGGTGTATGGGCCAAACTTTGGACACTTTTATCATACAAAAAAATGTTACAATTTGTGAAACTTTGTCTGCATTGTTCTCGTTGAGCAACAAATGTTATACGTTCTTCCCTGCGCTCTGTTTACAAAAATGTGTTTGACTGCAATCACCTTGCAAATAATTCTCTGTTATAGCCATGCACCTGGTACTGCATGTTAATAAATAAACTGTCAAGATTGAGGAGATAACCATAATAACCTTGTTATGTATAGGCTTTTCTGTGTCTATTCCGTTTGCTTCTTTAGGAGTTTAGAGAGGAAAAGTTTTTCCACTGCTAATTTTATTTTGTTGTTAGGTCAAAGTAAAACAACCCAGATTCATATTCGGTATCAATATTGTTGTGTACGTTTTTCACTTCATGCCGAAAACGTTTCTTACATTTTCTAGACATCGAAACACAATCTGTCTTTTGTTTGTGAATGAGTAGACGTGGAACACATCCACAGAACACTTGAAACGCACTCAAGTCCGTTGTCAAAATAGTTCCGCCATACGAAAGATTGAAAGAATATAAGCAATATCTTTGGCAGTTAATCGCCGATCTTCTCGTACAAGAGCTCACAAAGTTTACCCTTATCTAATTTTTTCATGTCAATGGGAGTGTAATACTCTAACTCTCGTCTTCCCGCGCCGGAGGTCTTATATCACCGATATGCTGAGAAGTGACGTACAGTTTTCACCATATGCCTGTTACAGTAGTCCATAAATCTCAGGGGAATTTTTTGTTTCAAGCGAACACAAAACGTGATAGCATACCGGTGCTCTAAGATTGGCTCTATTTCTACATCTACATACTCTGTAAGCGATAATGAATTACTTTCTATCTGAAACTTATCTATAAATAGACAAAATATATCAAACTACAAAGAAACATACTTCAGGTCTGTAGTTAAGCTGAACAAAAGTATCTCTTTAATTTCAGAGCATTATACGCATGCACATTTTAACCAGCATGCTTGATAGCATTTCAATAGCTTATTAAAAATATAGTATTTTTCGAAATTAGTTCAATGTAAAGATTTTAGATGCTCCTACTGATTATATTTATTTGATACTGATAAAATATTTTTAAACATTTTACTTCTTGCAAAGCAGAACAAGGTAAAAATAGAATATAAACAATCTTACTGATAAACTTTGTTATACTGCTCCAAATTGAAACAAAGAAACAAATTCTGAGCTAGATATACAAACATTTAATGAAAACATTTACGTCCGCTTCTCATAAGAGAAGTAATTTCTGAGTTCTATGCACTTTGATATAATTTTTAACTCAATCCCTTATTTTTAATTGGTTTGTTTTTATAGAGTTAAACAATTAATTAATTATTTAATTCTTAGTGAACAATAGCCATATATTGTTACGACAGAATATTTGCATGCAAGTCATTAAATATACGTTACATCTACTATATACATATTTTTTTTCAGGTTATGTTATTTAGTGAACTATAATTGGCCTCAACATATATTCTTCTGAAATCCTGATCAGTGACAATTGATTTAAATAATGGATATTTAGTTCTTGCTGCAATAGTCTTTAATATACTGCCTACTTGTGTTCATTGCACTTAAGGATAATTATAATGTATGCTCTCCAACAAGGTAGTTTTGTTTCTGAAGACCAGTTTGCAAGGTGATCCGATGGGGAGTTGTCACAATGTTAACGTTATAAGGACAGGCAGATTTTTTTTATTAATCTCCGGATCGTTTGCATTCTGATTGAGTTATACCTACGATCATCTTAATGTATGGGAATGTGGGGAGTTGTACAGGAACACCAAGTTCTGCGAGCTTCATTTTGACTTTGTTTGTGGCTTTTAGGAAACTTTGATTTAATACGGGATATGATCGTGGAGAGGATGTTGTAAGATAGTCGGTCAGGGACCTTTTAGAGTGGTACCATGCCAGGACTTGTCTTTAATAACCGAGTAGAAACCCTGTAACAAACCACAGCTACGGGGTTCTTCTCAGGGCATTGGGTCACTGAATTCTTTCAATTGCTAAGCGAACGTTCAAGCAACTGAACTACGCCCGGTCTGTTTAAGAGCTTCATGTAAGCCTACTAATTAATTAATGCAAATTCATATACTTTCCGAATAAACAAAAAATATTATAATCCACTACCTCACTTTGTCTATTGCCAATATATATATATTACTTAGGTTTTTCTGATGGTGTACTGTAGGAACAGTCTTAACCCATATAGGTTAAGACGGTTTTGCTCGTGATCTCCTACTTACGTTCAAATATGACATAAATCAAATTACCAGCTATCTGATATAAAACGTTCTTACAAAACGTAACTAATATAATAGCTAATTCAACAAAAGCACAACATTTCAATGTTTGCCACAACTGCAGGCTAACGAAAGAGTAGTAAAACGAACACGAGAGCTTGTAGCGACACCCCGATCGGTTAGTCGCAACATATCTTGCCCTCTCCTCTTTTGTGTGTGTGTCTTCTTTCTTTTTTGTTCTCGCTTTTCCGGTGATTATTTTTTATTGTTTAGCCGACTTCGTCTCACTTCAAAGTGTTTTATTTTTCTAGATGTCAAAGAAACCGAACCATTCCGGATATATCTTTCATTGTTGTATTTGCCGGATTTTATTCTTTAATGTTTCTTCATTTTATTACTTAACTTTTATTTTCATATTTTATTGCCTTAATTTCTTCAACAATTCTTCACTCGTTTTAAATCTTCATAAATAAATTCAAAGATCTGATTCTTGATTTATTTCGTTGAGAAAGCTACCTGGTTAAGCTACACCCCTCTCTCTTTTGTTTCTGGTTTGATCCTCGTCTCTGATTGGCCGTTGCCGATCGTGAAAGAAAGAAGCTACTGTGTTTTGTAGTAGCGTAGTTAGCAGCTGCAAAACAAATTGTATTATGTTGCTTATAATTTTGTCCACAAGGGAAATGAGGTAAGTAATAAACTTTGTTTAAGGGACGTTATAATATGTTTCACTATACATACTTTTTTGAGAAATGTAGATCGATATTCTTCTGTCGTTGTGGAATTCAGTGTGTAATTGTGCAATACGAGCTTTTGGTAAGTGGTGTGAATGCGTTAGTTCTGTCCAAAATAGATTAGATAATTCTGTGCAGTGCACATAATTATCCCTCCTATGGACTTATGATTATTTTATTATACGTGATTAAAGAGTACCATATTTTAAACTACTTTTCTAGATGCCAAAGGAAAGAAAAATTACAAAAGGTAGTAAGTTACACATAAGATCAATTTAGTGAAGTAGATGTTAAGCATTATGTTAAAAAATGATGTTCTTGATCAACATTGTTAACTTTCAAAAGATTTTTGTATATGATTAAACAATAAAGATATTTTACTTCTGTTTAAGGAAGTTAATTCATATGTTATGTTTTAAAATGTACATGGAATAAAACGTCTTGCTTAAGAAAAGGTTTCCGTACATGGTGTTTAAACCTATAAAGGAAAATTAAGAGCAATCTTTCTAAAAGATATTTCATCTGCATTTCCTCATCTCCTCTCCTCTTGAGACATGTATACAGTACATCTAAATTTAAAGAATTATGGGCATATGTGGATAAAATAATGTTATGAACTTGCGCAAAATTACCATATATTGTGCACAATGATACACTTCTAGTTGGGTAATACTACGCAAACGTAGAGGTTTAGTTTCAAATTTACTATAAAACTGTTGTGAATATCTGTCAACCCAAAGATGCAGTAAATTTATGTCTTAAATGACAAACAATTGTTGTGAGGAAAAATATTTCGTTTCCGATTCAGTAAAGCGGCATATCTCTATCTTTCTCTTAATGACGCAGAATTCGACTACCTTAGTAGATTATCCATTCTATACATAAAAAATGAGGATCTTATCCGAGGTCTGAAACTTCAAATGTAGGCCTACTTCAATATCCCTAAACCAAGATTTATGAATTTGATTCCAGATTTCACAATTGAATAATTTAAATTTAAAATCTGTATCCTAAATCAATCACAGAAAATTTGTATTGTAATTTGGACGTGAAAGATAAAGAAAATAGTTCAATTTTAAATTCATATTTGAAACTCGAAAATTTTATCTAAATTCGAGAATATTAAACTTCAAACATAGATTAAGTTTCGAGAAATGAAATCTTGAAATGTGTGAAAAATATTTTTCGAATTTGGTTTTAGATTTAGGAAATGAAATTTTGAATCAAATCCTTAGTTAAAGTTCAAACTTCGAATAAGAATCACCAAATAACATACATTTAAATTTCAAATTTTAATCCAGATTTGAATATCCAAAATTAGTTTTTTTATTGCATATACACCTGATTCCCGTTATACTGTTTCCTTGAAATCGGTCATAGCAGCATCTGACAATTTCAATTCTTCTACAACCCAATAAATTAATTTTAGCCTTTGAGATATTCCCGCGAAATCAAGTACAATTTAATCATTATGCTTTCAGATCTTAATAATTAATTCATATCGAGATTACATTTATATGCTGTTAATATTATAAATTACAATAAAATATATATTGATAGTCAGAATATAGTTTTGATTTGTACAACCAGGACACTAAACTTTTATCCGTCTAGTTGATTTTGAAAATAATTGTTATTCTTTGTGTAGTGGCTTAAGTTTAAAACCGTTAATAAATCCAATTCATTTTCTGTAGTCGGGTAATCAGAGAATGGAGAAATAGGATGAGAAAAAGGTTTTAGATAAAATATTGTTATGAGGAGAGGGAAACATGAATTATACGAAAGGATGGAGACATCTTGAATGTCTACCTTTACTACGAGGTCGTAGAGCTGACAACTCTACACCGCTAAAACATGTCAAGAAATAGTAACAGATGGTTCATGGATTCTCCTGGGGTAAAATATTCCGGAGGTAAACTAGTCCCTCATTCGGATCTCTGGGCTGGGACTGCTTCAGGGCGCTCCAAAAACAGGATTAAGAAATACATTAGAATAGGAACGCACGAACATTATACCAAACGGGCGCTCTTCAGGTGGCGGTACGCGAGACCGGGAAGTACTAGCTAGACATATAAGCGATACAAGAAGTTCATTGGGAGCGTCAAGATTGCATCCCACAGAGCAAGTACACGTTCTACTACGGGGAAACACAGTCTCACGATTTTGGAACAGGATTCCTCATTAAGAACATTATCGTTCAGGCGGTTCAGAATATCGAGTTCGTAAACGAAAGACTATCGTACGTTACGATATGTACTCGATGGGGCAACACGGTTTTATTAAACGTCTATGCTCCGACAGAGGTGGCTACTAATAACGACAAAGATATATTCTACGATGAGCTAGAAAGGCTGTTTGACGCAATACCGAAGTATAATTCGAAAATTGTGTTGGGTGATTTCAATGCAAAGGTAGGGAGGGAAGAAAAATATAGTCCTACCATAGGCAAATACAGCCTTCACGAAAAGACCGACAACAATGGAGAAAGGCCTATAACTTTCGCGATTTAGAAAACCCTACTAGTAAAGAGCACGTACTTTGAACACAAAGACATTCACAAATACATATGGGTATCCCCGGAAGATAAAACTCTCAACCAGATAGATCATGTATTAGTAGACAGACGGAGACACACCAACATAATGGATGTTAGGTCGTACAGAGGAGCGGAAGGTGACACCTACCATCAATTAGTGATCACAAAGGTAAGGGAAAAGTGATGCGTCGCGAACAGAGAAAGCAAGGGATCAAAACAACTAAAATTCGAAGTTAAACGATTAAATAATCCAACGATTAAATGATCCAGCATAAAAGCAGATTACCAACTCGAACTCTCAAATAGGTTCGAAAACCTAGCCGACTCGAGTAATAATAATGATGATATTAATAATGAAATTGATGTAAGTAAGATGTGGGAGGCAATTGGTGAAACAATTAAGAACGCAGCGAACTAACGCGTAGGTGAGAAGAAACAACAGAAAAACAAATCTTAGTTTGATGAAGAATGCCTTAAGTTTCATGAGGAACGAAAACAAGCAAGACATCGATGGCTAAGTAATAAAAGCGAAGCAAATACCAGCCACTACAGAAACGAGGAACGAAACGCCACACGCGGGCTCAGAAACAAAAAGCGAGAATATCTGACGCAGAAGATTCAGGAGATAGATTAAAACGGGAAGACAAATTACATACAAGATCTGTACAAAGATAAATTCGTTAAGAAAAGGCTACAAGCAGAGGCTAGGAATTATTAGAAATGAACGTGGAGATCTCCAGTCTGATCCGACTACAATTGTCGATGTGTGGAAAAGTTACTTCGACAAACTTCTTACTGTACACATCGGAAAACAAACAGAGGAATTTGAAATACATACCACAGAACCCTGGATTCCCAAGCCTAGCGAGATCGAGATCGAAATGTCGGTAAAGCAATTGAAAAATTTTAAATCACCAAGAATAGACAATATTCCAGCCGAATTAATTAAAGCAGGAGGAACGGCACTAATCAAGGAACTACATAAATTGATAAGTGCTATATGAAGAAAGGAGGAGAACGCAAAGGAATGGAAAACCTCAATAATAGTTCCGATTTACAAAAAAGGCGATAAATCGGACTGTAATCATTACCGCAGAATCTCGTTACTTCCAAACTGTTGCAAGGTATTAAGTAATATTCTGTTAACACGTCTAAGTGTATACGTAGATAAAATAATTGCAGATCATCAATGTGGATTTAGAAGAAATAGATCCACATTTGACCAAATTTTTGTACTGAGACAAATGCCGGAAAATAAATGGGAATAGAATGGAACGGTTAATCAGCTATTCATTGATTTTAAGAAAGCATATGATTCTATCAAACGGGAAAAGTTATACAGTATCCTGATACGATTTGGAGTTCCGAAAAAAAAGGTTCAACTTGTTAAGATGTGCCTCAGCGACCCCATAAGCAGAGTACTAATAGGTAATAATATGTCAAATAGTTTCAAGATTCGCAACGGATTGAAACATGGCGATGCCTTATCCTCATTACTGTTTAACTTTGCGTTAAAATATGCGATTAAGGGGACGAAAAGGGACTTTCATTGAATGGTTTGAAGCAACTGTTCGTATTCGCGGATGATGTAGATTTAATAGGGGACGATATAGATGCACTACAAAGCAACACCGATGTCTTAGTAAAAGCGTGCGATGAGATAGGTCTACAGGTAAACATAGATAAAACAAAATACATGATAACAAGCGATCCAGGGAATAAGGAAATAAAAATGTAAGTATTAGGGATGAGGTCTTAGAGAAAGTGAACAAATTTAAATACTTGGAAGAAATACAAATACGTAACAAGCAAAATGAGGTCAGGAAAGAAATAAGAAGTCGCTTAGTATCGGGGAACGCACGTTTCTATTCAGACCAAAAACTTCTAACATCGCGATTCTAACAGCTTCTTAACTTGAGAAATTGAAATACTGTAACCGTTGCTTGTTTCTTGAATTACCCAGAAAATTAGACCAATATTCTGGCAGTCTCATTCAGACCTGACTTCAGTGTCATTCCATGGGTCGAATCGATATGTGTCTGTTTTTTTAATGGAAAACTCATTGTAAATGTGTCAGACAACATTAAGTATTAATGTCCTTCTCCGATCACATTGGATTTGCCTCACTTAACACATTTCAATGTAGTCTGTAAATGTCTGCGACCTTGTTGTCGGAAATTGTCACCAACATCCAGCATGTCAATATGATAATTTGAAGCCACACCTGAACTGGTATCTAATGTTTTATTCGCCTTTGGAAAAATACATCTTATAAGCATCGTTTCCAATAAAACTTGGATATTCTTAGCATTCATGCGTTACCTGTTTCGATTGTGTAGCTATATACAAAGTCCATACATTATCCTTTCATTGTCCTTTAATTAAAAGTACTGGAATTCAACCTCCTCACAGAAGAGAAACAAAATCCAAAGATGCTCCTCTGTAAAACTCTATGCTTTCAACGTTCTAAGCGAATATCTGAGATGGTGCGGACATGGATCAAAAATCAAACATCCACACCCTTGCCGACGTGGATAAAAGAAAGATGGAAACATATCTTTCCTCGTGTGCACATTTTATATATCAAAACATAGTCAAATTTGGATCTAAGTAGAAATGTTTTAATACATGCAGCTGAGGGGGTTGAACTGTATTGCTCTCTGCAAACGTTCTTGTAAAAGTAACTCAGTTGTTTTAATTTCTTACATTGTAATGTAAACTTACACAATTGTCATTCCAGAGAATTTCGACAAATAAAATACGAATTGGCCGCTCGACTGTATTCGATTTCCATCATATTTGGTACATATACAAGCGAAGTTGAAAACAGTGTTTGTAAATTTTTATTGCTCATAGTTCAGAATATAGAGGGTGTTCAAAAATGAGATTCTTCGAAACAGCGAATTATCAAATTACAAATATTTCACAAACCAATTGAGATATTTAAATAATTCAAAACCATTTAAGTTATAGACATCTCAGAGAATAATTAAAGCTATGTCTTTAAGCTATTGTTTCGAAAAAGCGTGGTTTAAACAGTTGTAAAATATAAGTAAAATTCTCATTTTTTTATTTATTTCCTGATTGAATGGAAAAAAATAACAAGCCGTTTGCTTTGTTATTATTATCTACTGTTGTCACTAGTGGCAGAAACCTCAGCTTTTCTTTTCAAGTTATGTACGTACAGTGCATACCAATGTTACGTAAGTTGATGTTACTCTTTTCGTTACATCCAATAAAGTACACAGACCTACTTCTTAGTAGTAATAATCTCTAATAAAGATGTTATATCCAGGATCCTAAGATACCGCTGATTCGCCAATAGCTGAAATGTTAAAGGTACGGCCAACGTTTAGTTAGCCCTCCGTCGCACAGCCGTTCTGTAACTTTCTTGCGTCAATTTTAAGAAGCTGTTATCTCATAGAAGGATTTGATAACAATGGAAGTATAACCTATATTTGCATGATATAACATAATTTGTAACAAAATATAAAAAGAACAGCCACTCAATGCCCCGATTTTAACAGCAAGATCCAAGTAAAATGTAGGCCAATGGATTCTATTAGGCCTAACAATAAGAATAGCATCGCTTTGCATGACATGGCTACGTACATAACTTGTACCAAAGAAAATGTCACTCAGGAAGAATTCGTACCATAGATCGAAGATGAGTGCTATTTAAGAACAGTTTTTCCTTAAGTAGCAGATAGGCGAGAGATAAAATAGCTAATTGAACTAACAAAGATCGTCAAACATAATCTATTTGTGCTAATGCACGTGATTTAAATGATTACTCTGATAAAATACAACTTTATTAACAATATCCTCATTTTTCAATGATAATTTGTATTGATACGACTATAGCTTTTTAAACAACTTTAAGAAGCTGTATTGCATACAGGGGTTTGAATAACAAAATGGAACTTTCAACGGTTTCAGAGTATAAACAAAGGAACTCCTATGCGAAATTTTGTTCATGTACTCCCTCCCCCTTTTGACTTATAACCCCTCAAATTTTAACAAATGTGAGTTTTTATGAAATTGAAGTCTCGATATATAGAAAAGGAAATGATACAGGAAATTATTTTTTTTCTGCCACTACAATGACAACAGTAGATAATAATAACAAAGCAAATGGCTTGTTATTTCTTTCCATTCTATCAGGAAATAAATATAAAAATGAGAATTTAACCTACATTTTACAACTGTATAAACCACGCTGTCCGATAGCTTTTGAGGCTATGACTTCGAAAAAGGTAACGGTGGTTGCAATACTATTTGCTATATCTTAAAAGCGGATGACCTGTGACTCAATCTCCTCTTAAGTCATAATTGGATTGATAAAAAACTAATGCACAACAAAATTGCAGATAATTTTATGCAAATTATTATTTATTTGAAAAAAACTTTACATCCCATAGAAACTTACAAAGTACATGCTAAAGAAGAGGTATCTATTAAAGTCCAAACTTCATTATCACTTGTAATTCGCGTTTGCTTTTAACATAAAGAAAAAAAAATCGAATAATTTTCATAAATAAATGTTCACCCGCGTTGATTACAAGGAGATTTACTTCGATTCATACCGAACATGAACATCGCTGGGTTATTTTTTACGTAAAATTCAATTCTTAGTTGTAAGAACGTTGATTTCCTTTCCTGAAAACATCAAAATAGTTCAATTTATGTCGTTGTTATACGATAAGCTACAAGAAAGTGTAAGCAGTATTGTCCTTTAGAACAAGCAGAAAACAACTGCGATCATAAACGTTGCGGTGCTGATTACATTTCTAATACATGTATCCTACCATCTAGTATTTTCATTTGAAATGTTCTTCGCATTTCTACTCTATTAAGGAATTTCTGTAGATTTTTATCATTTAAGTTTGTCGGCTTACATTCTCTCTCTCTCTCCTTCTTTCTCCCTCTCTCCCCCTCTTTCACAGTTTTCGTTTTCACAGTATTTGCAGTGGAATAACAACTA
>JAGDQP010024777.1:0-27575 GCA_022664845.1 Lepisma saccharinum
TGTTACATGTCGAAAATCTCCCAAAATGAATTGTTGTTCTTACATTCTGTGATGTCAGTAACACAGAAATATGTAATAATTTTAATTTCTAAGTATATGATAATGATCTGTGCAAAGTAAGAAATTTTCTCTCTTTCCGTGAATTTGTTTCTTTCTCTGAGACAAAAACAAAGACACGATAAGCAGCAAAATTCCTTCCTGGTCACTAACTAATCAAATAATTAATGCTTTCCATTTCTGTCAACAGGCTGTAATGTTGAACTGTTGCAAGGTGATGTTCGCTGTTCCAAAGTTTGGCAGTCGAAATACAAATTGTGAAATCAGACGCTTCTGGCAGTGAAAACAAATTAGAAAATCTTCTAAATTATTTTTGAACTTATAATGTAGCTTAATGGCTCTGTGGACAATGCAAATAAAGAAAGTACGCTCTCTACCAAATAAGCAACACCGCAAAGTACTGGAAAAATATAGACTGTGGTTCGGCGAAAATCAAATATACAATTTTTTAACTATTATGTACTGTACATGGCAATTTCGAATTACCTGATTGTATCTGTATACCCATGTTCGCCTGAAACTTGAAATCACAGTTCCGTTACAATTTATTAATATAAAATTTATACCATCATTGGAACTCCTATTTGGTTCCCCAGATGGAGATTGCGTTCTCTCCTTGTGAATTGTTTGTGATTCCAGTCCTGGCGTTGACTAGAAAATTCTTTGTTTTATTTTTCTAGTATATGTGCAAAAGTTTTCTTATACAGCTTTATTCTAATATGCTAATTATTTTAATGTTTTGCAGCACTTTTGTGTTTGTGCTATCCTACTTATTTTCATTGGTTTATAATTTGCTATTTTACAAAACGGATTTTGTTTGTTTTCAGAAATAACAAAACCATATAAAAACTAAAACTGAAAGAGATACAAAACATAGAATAAATTTGGAAATTTGACATTAATATCACAATTTTAAATGTATTTTAATGCTGGAATATACAAAAGAAAAGATAGGAATGGAAATTGAAAAATCACGAAACACAAATAAAACTATACATGAGACTCACATTGTGAAACAAACTTTTCACATGTCTACTAAAGGAAAGTAAGGGAATAGTCTTGTTTCATCTTCAGACAAGGATTTTTACCACGGATATTTAAAACAAAATATACTGTACACAAACAACTGTTTGTTAGTGGTGTCCAAAGAATTTGTTAGAATAGGGCCCTAACGAATTTTTGCTTTCACTCAACAAAAGTTGGTTTAAACGAATTAAGTTGCCAGCATTGTAAAAGAACGCCGAGCAGAGATATTGAACCGAAGTCCCAGTATTTTGTAGTTTGACACGATACCTATATTGCAACGGCGTCATACCCTCGGGTATGACATGTTTCGTTGTAATAATGTAAAAGCAAAGAGTGAAAGTGTAATAGTTATTAATATTACAAAATTGACAAAGATTATTCCTTGTCAATTACAGAATTTAGAACATAAATTAAACATTCTGGATTATTTTGTTATGGTTAAAATATTTCTGAATATTTTATGTGCTGGCACAAACGAATAAGTAATAGAAATGGATAAGTTTGAAACATATTTGATTTGTTTAATGTGCCAAAGTTGGTTTGTTTGAGAGCACAAACAAGAATCTTAGGATTAAAGAATATTCATGGTAAGGGCATACAGGACGACTTATTTGAATATTAAAAAAATAGTTATGCGATCCCGATCCAGATGTCCAACTATGCATTGGCCTGATACAACAATTCTAACAACTCTCACAGACTGACTAATACTAAGTCAACGTGGACCTATGGATTTTAAAATCAGTGGAATTATGATTCAAAGATACGTATGTGAATTTAACTAATCTTTAGCACAAAATGAGATAGAGCTAAACTGAAGTAACTGATTTGGTTCCTTCAGGCATTAAATACATTTTGAACTTATTACGTTATATATTCTTTTTGTTTACGTTATTAACATTTTTACAAAAATAATCGGGTATCCATAGTTTTAGGCCTTCCAAAATCTGTAGAAAATTGCATTGGCCAAAGATAGACCAAGGGTCAGTTAGCGTACTCTTATTGGCCAAAATCAGACTTGGCCTCATCTTAGCACTGACTAGAAGTTTAGCGGTTCATTGTAGAACTGACTCTAAGGCGTTTCTAGCTCTTAGGTACAGATACAAACTATATCCTCCTGTTGTTTCTTCCCCTTGATACACTTTTGTTTCTCTGGCGTTTGTTGTCCACTTATATTATTTTCTTTTCATATCCATTATTCTCTTTTCTTTTCACACGTAGTTCTCAATAATCCATTTTGCGTCTTTTCAATAATCTTAAGAACCCTTCCCGCTGCTATTTGTCACAGTGGCAAGAAAATATGGATCATATATTCACCACTATTAAAATAGTGATATATGTGCGAGAGTGGGGAGACGAAGACACTTCAAGAAATATTGACCTATTATTCTTGTCCAAATGACAGGATGAGAATAACCCCTTAAGAGCATGAGGTCTTTTTCAAGGAAATCAGCATATTTCTTCTTTCGCTACTCTATAAAGCACAGTTATAAAGAACAAATCTTTACCCCAGACGACTGCCATGTTAGAAAACATATGATTGCAAAAACTGTTTTCTTTAAAGTTTCATCTACTACCATACGGAGATATGCGATAATGTCTAGTCATGGCCGATCTTTGATTGGTCACGAAATAAATTTAAAATGTTAGTTATTGTATTCTATATTAGATCTAAAAGAAAATAATTTAAAACTCAAGCAATCTACTCATAATTTTTGTGTAATCTACATTCTGCTGTTAAGTTTCTTGTTACTAATCAAACCTACTAAAAGCTTAATGTATTAAAATTACTATATTTCTTTTCAGTTCATAGTTCTAATACTGACCGCTCGGAGCGATCTCACTGACCTTCCTGAGAAGAGTTTATTTATTTTAAATCGTATAAGCATTTTAGGCAACTTTGCTCAGGCCGAATGGATGATGAAAGTGAAATTTAGTGGGATAAAGGAAGTGGGAGTAAACGAGAAAACCTTATCAAAACTCACGCACACATTCTTTGACTTCCACAAAATCTACATGATCACGAGTCATGATCGAACCGAGAATCCCACGCACCAGAGGTTAGCACCCTACTACTGAGCCTCCGTGGCGAGAGCAAGGTATCTATTGCCGTTCAACCTTCCCACTGTAACTTGGCGTCCGGCACACCAACCAGTTGGTCACAACAGACGGGGCAACCGTAGTGTTGCTTATTTTCTTTACAATCCTTTATTCTCTTGTAATTTCCTGATGAGCTCTGTGCTTCTGTGGGTAGTAAGTACTGTATTACTATGGTATATGTTTGAAACTTTATATGTTTTGTTCACATCTGTACAGTCTAGTAATGTTGTACGAAATTTGATACGCAAAGACGTGGTTTATTATTTAATTATATACTTTAATAATAGTTTCATTTGCAGGTTATTTGTTGAAGAAAACTGAAACAAAGAGGCTAAAAATTATATGTATCTAGTTGGAAGACATTAGTTCTAGTCAGTTACGAAATCAGCAGATGGAAAAAATAGTTTTAGTTTGAATATGGAGTGCTGACTTAGCTCGAATACTTCCATGGATTTCAAAGTCACAAAGGTAAAACGTAGATTTTAGAAAGTATGACAGTGGTGATTGCATTCGAATAATCTAGCATGCAATTGTTTTCTTTAATGTGCACTTCTGTGACTTCTCCTCGTTTCAAAGATCATTTAAAAAACAAAAATGAATGAACTGGGTTTGAAATTTACTTTTTTAAGTAGGCCAATCCCACAAAAAATCATTGAACCCACCTTGTGAAATTCTGTAACTACTATATAGTTTTAATACAGTAGGGGTGCCAAAATAAGAAAAAAAGGGTAACAAATACGTACAAGGTCAGCAATAAAATATGATAACTTATTTTTCATTGTGGTGGAACATTTATCTTCGTCTTATTTCAAAGCTAAGGAAACATAGTTTTGGAAAAATATAGTTTGACAGAAAAATATTACATATATCACTTCAATGTCACATAATGTAAATTTTGGCCTTCAATAACTAAAAAGTGTACATTCAACTTTTTTTTAGAAATTAGATAGCTAAATGCAATTTATTTTTGGTGCAAGTTTCATTTTGGAATGGTTATGAGGACAGATGTAAAAAATTATATTTAGTGTGCAATTAAACATGCTTAGTGCTAAGTTCACAAATGTCGAAAATTCTCTCACTCGCCGTGCAGTTCTTGTTTGGCTATATCAATTGTTCGATAATCCAGTAGTGCAAGGGGCATGTACATTTCGGTGAATATATTCTTCTCTGAGTAGCAGGATTACAACTGTCCCAGGGTTTCTTATATTCTGGAATATGTTCCTTCTTCCATTTTCTTCCTCTTCATCCGTGATATTCCAACACTACTTAAGTTATCATTCAATAACTGCAAAGTTGGTCCAGTTTTGTATGTTGCAACTTCTGTTATTTCCCTCATTAATTTCCGTTCTTGAACCTTTTCATAAGTAAGAGAATCCCTTTGTTTCATACTAATTCACTCTGTAGCTTACGGAACTCGTGATTTCATCGTCGCAGGAACAAACGTTACATTCTAGCTGGGAAAAATCAAGCCACATTTTAGCATAAATATTTACCACCCCAAAGTTTGCTTCTTATATTGTCATCCCAACAACATATCGATCCTCCCAACGGCTTACAGACCACGATGGAATATAATCTTCATTTTCCGCCATCCGAGCTAATTTGTTTCCTACATTATTGAAAATTATTTGATCACTGGTTAAATATAGTAGTTTTTCAATCATCCCTGTTTGCATAGTTAACGTTGCGCGTGGGCGCGGATGTGCGTGTTATCAACATTAACAATAATTAGAGCAAAGAGCAGCGTATAGATTGAATTCCGGGCTGCATGAGGAAGAAATATACATCAATATCACACACAAGTTTGAAAGGATAATTATGCCTTGGCTCTTCTATACTGATATGTTACTTGATGCATAAACACATTTAAACCTTGTTGTCAAATAGAATGGTTCAAGGGACACTCTGGGAATGCAACAGATTGAATGCATCTTAATGAAATCATCATTAAAAAAACAGTTTCAGAATTAGTGCTTCATACTAAAATTTCCATATTTTGGATCTCAATATCGTTCATGATAATATCAGTTTACATAGTCCACCTGTAAAACTACACATTTCTCCCAGCGGTAAAACCACTTTTCGCAACCCTTCATTCTAGAAGTATTGAATCTTACTCGGAAAACACTATTTCACATTAGAAAGGATCTATTCGCTCGTGAGGAATTAGATTAATTACTTAATTTTCGGAATGGGAAGAAGTCGTGTGTGACCAGCTCAAGGGAATGAAAGGAAGTGGCATTTGGGTGTAGTAATACTTCTTTACTTATTGAACTGTGGCAGATTTTCGGAACGGAAACATTGTTAGCAGGTTGGAGTACCCCTATGGTTGCGTTGTCTCACCGTGTCTTTTTCATTGCCACAAGTAGCACTAATAAAATTGTTTGATAATTGTTCCCCAGTACTACAGTGCTAAAATGTACTATAATTTTTATCATTGATAAACCTCTAGCAATTCGGTCGCACTGATTCCTTCTTCGGATAGCGTTGCACTTTCGCATTTTTGTTGTAAAGGTGTTGCTGGAATATATTTCCATTACCTTTTCACGGTTTTCGTTTCAGGATCATAGTCGTGGATTCAATGGATTCAAGATTCTCTCAATGTCATTTCTGACACACCACTACTACGGTACTTGAAAAATATGTTCTCTGTTTCTTCCTAAATGGAATCAAAATGCGGAAACCATCAGACGCTTTGTACAACTGTTAGTAAAGGTAGGAAAAATAACTCCTGTGAAATACAATCATTATAGAATATAAAGTGATACTTTTATCCAAAAGCATAAGGTATGGCATGTTTAGTTATGTTAACGTCAATAACTGTCAACGTCAATTTGCTTAAATGCAATGCCTGGTCATCCACACTTGAGGTTTACCTTCCAGGTTTTCACATTATCATAAGGTGGACATTAATTACCATAGAAAGCTTTCATTTTCATTAAATGTGTGTGGTAGTTTTGTCGTATAAAATGGAAGACTTGATGGCATTCGGTATTCAAACATATCTGTAATATCAGTTACCATAATTTTGGATGTCCTGTCTCTGAATATAACTAACCTATAAGACAAATAACGTGTTTTGACCATGTTTTACGTGTATCGGTAAGATGCCATAAACATTTTCATACAGCTACCTCGCATCTCTCATGATAGAAACTTATTGATACAACTTCGTATTCTCCTACAATTGTTTCTGTTACTTGTTGCAACAATGTATAGTCAAGATAAAGAGAAGCAAATATTTATAAAATTTAGAATAAATTATTATATTTATAAATTTAGAATAATTAAATTAAGAATAAATAAACAAACGCTCTTTAGTTTTTCAGAATCTATGCACTTTACCAAATACAACAATACATTCGTCTTGTAATATTTCCTATTGTTTTCGTGTACTTTTAGGCCAGTGCAATTTGTGATCTGTGGTTGTAATTATTCTAGTAGTTTCAATTGTTGATCTGTTTTACAATTTTTTTTGCTAACGTTAAATCGAAGTTCATCTTGAAAAAAAAATCGAAATCACAGCAAAATGTAGATTTTCCTTTTCGAATGCAGATTTTGGTTAAATTAGCCTTAACAGATTTTGTAGAGCATAAAATTTCCTACTACATTTGTATTTACAATTATCTTCTATCTCTAATAGATGCCGAGTTATAAAGTGGTAAAAATGCGTATAAGTTTGCAAAAACAAATAACATAAACATTTTTGTTTTTATAGTTTTCTTACTGATATAAAGTGAAAACAATAACCAGATAAGTATCCATAGAATATTATATTTATCTCTGTAGGTTATTCGACTTTTATTTATATTGTTGCATTTTTACATACATAACTATAACTCAGGTGTATGACGTATATGACCAAAACGATGGGAAAGACAATTCATATAACCTGTTGTACTTCAACAAATGTTTTAAACACAATGAAATAGTAGAAAACATTTTATTCATTCCTGTCATAAGTGGCTGTTACACAAATGAATGTTACACAAATGTGTTTGCCATCAAAGCAAACACACAAATTTTGTAATATTCTTCTCAAGAACGGTCAGTGAATTAGCTTGTAATGAAAAATCGTATTTGGAAAATTTAAGGTACACTCTTTTGTCAAAGGAGTGACGAACAACAAATTCTTTTTATCCAAGCTAGCACCCACCAATGTTGCAATCCATCACGATTCACGGATATAATTGCAAGTGCAGACCTGGCTTGGGCACGATCAAGATCCAGCTGAATAGAGGAGCAAGGAGGATTGTTGTTGGATTACTATTTCCAGTACCAATATTGAAGGAAGTTGCACTTTAGACCTTGCTGAGTTTTATATCATATCGATTCAGAAAAAGTTGCGCTTGAATATTGAACATGCAGAAAGTTAGGTTTGAAATATCCCTTGCTCTGCATTCACTGCAACGGCAGCTCATGTTAGAATGCTGTAGAAGCATCCGTTGATGATGATGAGGAATTCAGTGACCCAGTCGCCACAGATTCGCCTGATGAGAGAGAGGAAGACTGTATTGAAGGTTCCCAGGTCCGAGTAAGAGACAGAACCTTACGTCACAGAAATGAGAATTCACCTACCTAAATTGATTATTGTGTTTTCAAAAGCGTTAATGGGATACAAACTGTAATAGTCTTAAACATTATTAAAATTATTATTTTTTCTTATACTTATGACTTAATTAAACTGAACTAAAAAAGATTGTCAATATTGTTAATTTTATGAAAATACCAATTTTCAAAATTTTTACCATACCAATATACAACATATTAGTATGGCTTTATATCTTGGTTGCTATTAGAGATATAAGAAAATTGTAAATGCAAATGTTGTAGGAAATTTTATGCTCTACAAACTTCGTGAGAGCTACTTTAACGGAAATTTTCATTGGAAAGAAGATAGGAAGTTTCAAGATGGCGGCCCGCGCACAGGCGCGCCGAGGTCAAAAACTTGTTTTCTACTACAGGGGACCAGTTTATAAAACACTTTGAAAAATTGAAACTAAGATAATAATATTACGATCACAACGCCTTTTTTGAGCCTATTTCACTTGCGTAGTTGCACACTATTACGAACCAATTCATATTTTTTTTCCTTAAAATAAAAGAAAATGTGTTTATTTATAATTTAAAGCATGTATTTTTAACAAGAATTTCATATTATCCGTTTCATAAACAAAAGAAAAAGAATTCTTATGGACCTCCTATCTATTATTTTTCCATTTTTGATTCCATTATTTAAATATGATGTTTGTTTACTTTGCCAAGCACATATGCATTTTTAATAATATATACAAACTGTGTATAGTTCATTTATACGTTCAAGTCTCTTTTTTTCTCTCTCGTTCTTTCTTTCTCTCATATTACTCCCTGTTGGCATTACAATTTATTGCCATATAGTTCAACATTTTAAATTAATTAATTTTCTGTTACTTCCTTCTGAGGCATGTTCCTTTCAAAGTTATTTATTGTGGTCATTGTAATGGTCGGTTGTTTCCATTATAATCATCCCGTGGCACAATGTTAAAAGAACTATCTCATCTTGACGTTCAAACCAGAAATAGGGAAAACAATATTACAATAGTTAGATCAATATGAAACTGAAACAATTATTTTAAACAGTATTTCAACACCGTCTTTAATGTAAAGCCTCTCGATATGTCACGCGAACAAAACCTCAACAAGATACTGTAGAAAGAAAAGGCCAAATTAATCATTGATCACATAGCATTCCTACATTATTCTTATATACAATATACTTATAGTGTTTATGTATAGGAACACTCAATTAAAAAAAAAAAAGAAAGAAAGAAATGTAAAATCAAACACATTAAATTCCATGATTCAAATATGTTCCTTTGAAACTGGAATTATATATTAATTTTCCATCTCTTCAAATAATATCTCAATAATATTTTATTTTATTATATATATATTTATAAATTTTGCATTCCGAGAATTAAATGGATTAAACACATGGATAAAAAATACCATATTTTTTGTATTCCTCTCTCGCTGTGCAAAATATATCTTAACAGTTTTTAATAACACATGAATAATCCACGAATAACCTTTAAACAGTATGAACCATGACATTCTACATAGATTGGTAAGCAAACAAGATCATGTCTGCAGCAAGAACAACGAACTCTGGTACAGTCTATTCTGCAGTTACACCGTTTCATTTCAAGAATTGCTGGAGGTGCTGAGGGCATTAACTAGTTTTCAACTGTATATCTCCATGTTTGGATCCAAATCGATTTCCTCTCCAGACCTGAACTGTGATATCGGTTAAGACTGTGATTCTCTGCTTCCACTTATGTTAGTGGTAACGATTCTTACTAATCAGAGTAAGTGTATTTCACAATCTTGTTACTGAAATTTTAAGTATATAGTACATCGAGAGAATCGGCTATTGAACCTTATACACTGAAACTATAGTTTTTTCTCTTGCTTTGATGAAATCTGCTCGACTCGATACAGGTTTGTTGAATACATACCTTCACAGTGCTGTCTTCTGCATTGCCATTTTAAGTCTTCTACATTTACCTACATTATACAACTGAGATGTTGAGTTGCGTCCCAAAAGTGCATGTACAAAAAGAAGTTCTCTGCTACTGCAGTACCTAAAGTATTTTGTATATTTTGCATATGCGACAGCTCATATTCACTTGCATTCTGTTTTGAGCAAGACTCTAAGACTACATTTTGCATTCGGTAGTGACATGATAACACAGAAGAATGAGGAAGACAGAGTCATCAGCTACAACAATTATATCTTGATCACGTGAGGCCCTATCGGGACTGTCAACATATCAGCGTCTCCTCTTGCATATACATGTCTCCTCATGTTTTTGCCAAGCATGAGAACAAAACACTGTTTGTTTTTTATTTCACAGGAAATAGTTTTTTACGATGAGTTGAGTGTCCTCATGTAACACAATGATGGGCATCGGGAGCTTTTATGCGGTGATTATAAGCAGCATCTTTGATAGAAAGATTACCATAATATCTATCAGAAACAACTGTACACTTTTCGTAATACTGATGTAGATACTTAAATTAGTTTTCACAAATATCTTAAAACGATTCTCCAAAAGTCCATGGGAGCCGATGTAACAATGAACAACATTTCAAGGATGTACAGAGGCATTGTTGGCTTAACTATTGATTCACCTTCAAGTAGAATGGCCTCTGCAAGAGCTAGATTATTAGCTTGTCATGGAAATACAGAGGAATCAAACAGAGATGCTGGATAGCTGCACAACTACATGCAATAGATCATGTATTGAAAACATTTGAGAATTTCCCAAGAATCTTTGGAGTAAAAGAAAAAAATCTCTTTCTATCTTCTCTTCCTGTACATCTATCTTGTTATTTACTTCCATTGTCCCTGCTTGTGCACCTCGCTTATTCATGTATATGTTAAGTTCTTTCCTTCTTACTGACTGAAGTATACATTCACAAACTACTTCTGCGTTGACCACATTTACTTTATTGGATGCACATATATCTCTTGGGATACTCCGTAAAGATGAGTCTGACTGAAACAGATTTCTGTTTGTGAAAACGCAAGCAGCTTCTTTGTGTCCTGTTCACCTCGCTATCTTCTGGCATCCGTTTCTTTCTTGTGTTATACACTTGTTCGGTACAGCACTCCAGTGAATTCTTGCATAGCACAGTGGACCTCGGTGCATGGAATCATTCATTGATTGAATGCAAATACGCTGTTGAGTTTCATTCATCTCTCTGCCTCTGCTAAGGCCACCTGTTGCTTTGAGGATTCCCATAAGCACCTGTTTAATGTTAAAATCTGTAGGAAAGTCTTCCCAAAATTATGTTCGCCGAACTGCATGAAATCCTTCCTGAAACATGTTATGAACATGAAATGGGTAGCTTCCGGGATGTCCATTTCTTGCAAGTGAATATACATTGATTTAGTATACATGTTATGACTGTGGCTGCAAAACATAGTGAAATCGACTTCAAGGAATCGAGAAACATATTCCAGTCACATGTTTTCCTACAGTGACAAACATTGAAGAGTATGTGTGATTTCCATGTACTGTTTCCGTAAGCGTGAAGTTCTGCTTCATTCTACTATGCGAATTTTGGTATTTTTCACTTGCTTCATCACATCAAGTTCAGCTAAATTTGTAGCGCAGTCCTTAGTAGATCCGAATGCTTTTGTGAAGGTATGCAGGACTTTGCTGTTTGATTGATCACTTGATGAATTATCACTGATATAATCAATTAAATGGTCAGTAGTAAGACTGATAAACGATGCTAGTAGATGTTGGAATATCGTTGCCTTCATTTACTAGATAGGGAATCGACAGGTGTTGAGCCTCGGCTATCAGGACAATAATAAAAACGGCATCCACCAGAATGTGTCCTCTTCTTGCTCGAGTTGGCGCTTTGACACTGAGCATATGTATCACCGAATCATCTCCGTATATCACTTCCAAGATTTCCTGAAGGCCATACATATCCATTAGTTGACTAATGCATCATATGTAACTCATTTAGTTATGTAGACCATAGATTAACAAGACCACATACTTTAAGATGCTGTCTGATGGTCCATTTGCCAGTTGTGCGGTTTCCACCATAATGGTTGATACAAATTCATATCAGGGGTAATGTTGTTTTTATTTTCTTGATCAATCAGAAATGTCAGGGTGGAATAAACATGTGTAAAGTTTGTAGGATTCATTATTATCATGGGTAGGTAGATGGTCGGCGATTTTCCTGGATACTTGTTTGCACCATCTCTATAAATCCTGGCCATCCGGGACGAGTTTGTCCTAATAAAGGTAAGAGTTCCCACAGGCAATCAGGCAGTAATCGAGCTGTATCAATAATTGCCTTTGTCTGCATTTTTTATTGTAAATGTGGAACTACGCGACTTTTTTTTGAGGTAGTGTAACTGCACCAATCATCCTCATATGTCGTCAAATGTGTTGTTCCCGTCTAGGGTTCTGATGTTATAATCCATATTATCTGTGGCGTAAACGGCAAACCGGCTTGGATGAATAATTGTATTCATGTTGAAAGATGTTGAAGCTCTTCTTTCGTAACGCTGTTCTTCACTGTACGATGAACAAAACCCATGAAGGGGGAAGTGAATCAATAAAAATCTTGATCCAAAATAATTATGCAATTGTGCAGCTAGCTGGACGAGCTGACTGTATGATGGTCTGGCCTATAGGTGCCACTTTCTTTTCTTATTACAACCTATGAATGACTGAAGAAAACGCTTAAGCTTTCGGGAAGAAACAGACCTGTTGCCTCGACAGAAGCCATGTCCTCTGTCGTTGGGTAATCCTTTGCACACCAAGTCTTATATCTTAAATAACTTTATATCATTAATGTTAAGTTTTGCTGCTGTCTCTATAACCCTTTTCTTTTATTCTTCTTCTTCATTCTTTCCATTTCCAGTACTGTAAAGTTCTCCAAGAATGCCCTCAACGAATCAAAAATAGACTTTATAGAGATTTGGTCCGGTTAAACGTCAGATAAGTTCGGCCTTTGAATCAGAAAACCGTGGATTCTAAGGCAGTGCGCCAAATCAGATGCACATCCGGCTTCTAACACTCAGCACCTCAAATCCCATCTTGATTAGTCACTTTCACGACTTTGGCAAAAGCATTCATAGTTTCCGCCTCGTGTCTCAGGAATTGGCCCCAACATAAGCACAGTGACCAGTGTATACTTGGAAGAAACTTTTAGAAAACACACGTGATCTAAAAATCAACCAGAGTTTACATGTAATGAAAAGTTGATAATCTTCCGTAATCCTTACCTGCAAAAGCATTAAACAAGAATGAGTTTCCGGAGCCTGTCACTAAACAAGGGCGATTATTCACTACTAATTCGTTCCGGATGGTAAAACCCTTAATCGCAACCTGTCATTATGAGGATCAAATAGACGGCATTAGTTAAAAGGAAGTCAGTGTTTCTGGTGCAAGACAACGCAAAACTGGATAATGCTCGAGCGACTCAGAATAAGCTCTAGGAACCTGCGAGAATCGAACTGCTGCCAGATACTGCATACAATCCGGACCTCGGCCCATCATATTATTACTTGCTTTAGCCGAAGGCTCACTTACTTTGATTACGGCACTTCAACAGTCAAAAGCAAGAACGCCGTGTAGGAGATTTCTTCTCGAAGGAAAAGAATTGCTATCGGCGTGAGATCAAAGAACTGGCAGAAATATTGATTCAGACGATGGAACATGATGGTCTCTACTTTGAATGCTAGGCTGCTTTTGTTGCAACTTGAATAAAGCAAATAAGTGATCAGAACATTGCAACAGATTTGACTTGCAGTATTTGTCTGCATCTATCAAAGTTAATGAACGATCATCCATCCTTAGAAAAACAATAGCGCTGTAATTTGATTTTGGACAAACAGAAAAAGGACTTTATATTCATTGTACACATTCGAAGAGCATATCACAGTGATGTAAGGACATTGGCATGTGTGATATATATAATATGAATACGATTAACCAAGGCTTATCGGAATTGTATACTAAAATGTTTACTAAGTGTACACTAGAGTGTGTAAGAAAAGCTATAGTTTCTATTCAATTAAACAACAAAAAGACCGTATGCATCCAGATAGCTTAATTGTCATTTCAGGATTATAGTTACTTTTGTGATGTAAAGTATTGTTTTCTAACTAATTAGCTGATGGAAGGAATTTCGATTAATGAATCAGTTTAACATTCAAATATAACTAGTATGAAGTGTTGAAAAGAATTCATAGCATAACATTCCTAGGTGTATCTATTTATACTCAAGTAGTACCAGAGAAAAGAGATTTTGGAAATATAAAGTTATTTGAGCAAGAAAAAGGATATTAATCTTGTAGGAAAATATTTAGAAAATATTTTATGTGAAGTGTGGTGTAGTATGGAAGGGAAAAATGGAACATGAAAACGAGAGAATAAATACTTTAGAGGGTTTTAAGATGTGACTTTAGAGGAAAAGCGAACAGGAGAGAAAATAAAACTGAAAGGAGAAATAAGAGGAAATCTCTTGGTTCGGAAATGTCCATAGAAGTCGGGAGAGAAGAATGTTTGTAAAAGTTTAAGAAAAGATAAGTCCAATTGGCTGAATACATGAGAAGTGAAAATGTACAAATATAATATAATCCTATATTTTAAAAAAATGCCTTGGAAGGTAAGTAAATAATTTCCTTTAAAATGACTAGTCAGTTATCAACGTCGTACCTTGTCCAAATGATACAAAGAATCTTAAAATGGTCATATTTTCGAGTGTTGTCAGCTAAAGTGAATGGTCTGCATAGATATTGCAACGATGTAATGATTTATCATTTAGTACATAATAGTAGAAGACCATAAACCAGAGATGCTTTAAAAATGAAGAGCGTGTTTTCGTTACCCGTAACCACCGAGGTGGAAAGTATGGGACTTACTCCCGGATGTCCGCCATCTGATATCGCTAAATTTTTACCTCCCCCATTTTGTGTCGGAGGATCTTGCAATGACTTATTCATTACTTGTTACAATTCTTCAGAATTCGATGAGAATAAATAATAATTAATTCAAAGCCTATAAGTATTATTTAACTAATAAGGGTTCGGTAAAAGTGGTAGATTTTTAACTATACTTTCTCTTTTTGGTAATAATAGTTTAAATCAATTATTTGCATCACTTATACGATTTCTATTCAACAACACACATATGAAAATATAAAAAATGTGTTTCACAAAAGATCAGTTTTATAAATACCAGATAAATAATTACTTATATGATCGTAATCTATTTTTATGCTTTTGTAGGCAAAGGGAAAATACTGTGTATGTGAGAAAAATGGTTGGTTGGATGAACAATAACCAACGAAAAACTCTGATATCGTGAAATGGCCGTGATCGTACTCTAAAATATCTCAGCTGATCATTTAAATCCACTTATTTCCATAGTAACACTGTATAATTCTTTTCATTATCAGATTCATCATATTCTCATCTTGTATACTCTGATCTCATATTCTGATATATTCACTGTCAACAGCAAAAAATAAACTGTCTATTTCCGGGTCGTTAATATCAGTCAGTTTCTCTTCTAACCACACACACTAAGTAGACTCTGATTGGCAACATAAACCATCACAAGAAAAAATTAAAAGACCGAGAACAAATACTAAAACACGATGTCCGGTATGTCATATCGTATGCTCACGTGGTGAGCACTTAACATCAGTTACATACCAGCTAAGCATGGTTGTGGGTAGGGTCGAACATGAATGAAAGGTACATGAGCGAACGGAACACAAAATCAATCACTAACCAAGTAGCGTATTTTTTAAATGTACGAGAGGTATCACAAACTGCACGTCGTGGGTTGCCGGTAATAACAAAGGACAGATTAGAAAACTTGCTTTTAAAAGAATGACTTATTGATACATGTCAGCTTTCGTATCTCAAATCCTCATGATCTGAGCAATTGGACTATACGAATAAAAGAAACGAAAGAAGAAACAGCACAGCATGGAGTACTTGATAACATTTAAAATGGAAGTAAAGATATATAATAAAGAGAGACGCACCGGACAACAAAGAAAACACTCGTGTTATAATCTGCTGCAAGACAAATTTATTAAAGAACATAGAATATGTTAAATCACAACGAATAAGGGAACATTAATGTTAGGTGTAAAGATGGCAAGTCCATAACAATTTAAGATGTATCAGAACAATTTGATATAGTTCATAAGGATGAAATAGAAAGTTTCGCTAACACATACGCAACTTTCTATTAACTATGAGTTGCAGATTAAAATTTATGATATCTGCATTTTTCTCTAATTACTATGTCCTAAAACAATTGCGGAAGCTACTGTTTTTCGTAATGTCAGAATCGGAATTTAATACAGTTAAATATTCCTACTTAAGTTGATTTTTTAGTATCATCATTACTTTAAGTTAAATAATCTTAAGATATGTAATATATTGATTCATTTAGTGACCTACTGCCGAATGCGATGTCTGATGGTGCACAAGCGATTTATTTTATACGGATGCTCGCAACTTGAATATATTAACTTTTGCAGATTCACAATACAAAACCAGAATTGCTTCATCTTGCTAGTGAGCGATTGGTTTTAAAAATCGCCTGGGGACAGCAGTGAAATCTAATAATTTTAAAGGCAAGAAGCAAAAATTGAACTGGTTGCGATAAGATATTCACAAAATGATTGTAGCATTGTCCTTATTATTATTGTTGTTATCGTTATACCACTAGATATTGCTACAAATCTTTAACTTATATATTGATCACAGTTGAAAAGGCAGTGATATTACTTCAGATACAGTTAGGAAATTTTTACCTGTCTCTATTTGTCTTAGCAAATCATCACACAAAATCACAACACAAGAAAGAAAGATTTTTCAATAATGTAAAAATACATATACGAATAGTTCAATGCATGTTAAGTTTCTCCAAACCAAGCTTAAACCCTAGTTTAAGATTGTAAAAAGCAGTTTCAGGTTTTGTTGCAAGTTTGCCTTTGCGATTTAATTGATTGTAATATTATACTTGAAGGAAATTGTGTTACGAATATAGCTCCTGTTATAACGAGAACATTAATTTAAACAATCTTTTCTTAAAATATTCGTAATTTAATTGAAACTTTTAAATGTGGATAATCACATATTTTCCATATTTCACTAAATCAAATTATCATCCAATGGAATCAAGCAAGAAAGATTGCTTAGCAATTATTTTAAGCATTTACGGTGGTATTTTGTATACATCTCATAATCTATAAAAAAACATTCATTTAAATTGATGTGTTATATATGTGGAACATTTTTCAACCAACGTAAACTAGATGCATTGTAAGGAAACTCCACTTTTAGAAGGATGATATTTTTTCTGATGAAAACATTTATGCATTTTGTTATAAAAAAAAACTACGGAGCTCATAGATGGTATGTTGTCCAGAACACGCTATACACAAATATTAGATTATTTGTATTGAAAGGAATAATTGAAAAAAAGGAGAGAGTATCTAGGTCCCAATGGAGAAACATTCTCTCTACTGTTAAGTGTAGGCGTATTCATTCCTCTTCATTAGTGAATGACTGTGGCATCCAGACAATGAAATATAAAGCATCTTCTGTGAAGTTTCACTCACCAGTCGAAACATTTCTCTGAATTTCTTTATATAACTGATTTTTTTTCATTTTTCTCCTACATTGAAGTCCCACATGCAAATCGATCACTAGATACAGCAGATATCTCATAAACATTTAGCAATAAAAGTGTAGAGAATTTGGATTCTCAGAACCTCTATCTCTAAGATCGCATGAGAACCAAAGAGCTCGAAAGATGTAGTTGAAAATTTGAGTTGCGAATACGCGAAACAGAAGTCTAATCCTGATAAATTTACTTGTAATACGTTACTAGAAAGATTCGTTGTCTGTAGAGAGTACTCCAGACATGTTTTACATTGAGTACAAAAGATATTCCAAGTATTAGTGTTGTTATATGAAGAAAGAGAACTATACCAAGTTTAGCTCCGTTCCCATATGCTATTTCATGATTTCTCTCTCTCTATCTTATTATTTCTTCTTTTATGTGCATTTGATATGTTTTTGTATGTGTGTGTTTGTTTATTTGTGTACGTCTTTTGTATGCCTATTTATGACAGACGAATATATATAAATGTTGTTGAGAACAGACGAAAAGATACGGAGCAAAGTTACAGAGAATCATCATATTTAAGTTTAGTAAAATTAATCTCTCGTTTCGGTAGAGTTTCATAACAGTTTCTAGCAGTCACCATAGAGAAAACATAGCAGTTTTACCAGAGCTGAAACGTGTTACCGGGTCCTTTGGGTCAAGTTTTGGACCTGGTCTCTGCTTGAGACCTAGTTTGATCGCGGGGCCCGAATTCGACTCGGTAATCTGCAGGGCAAAGCATACTTTTAATTCTTTTCTTAGTATACACCGTTGAGTTTGAACATTGTTTGTTTCAGGGGTGACAGGGAACCCATAAAGCACGAAAGTCAATCGGGACACAGCAGGCCAATCGGATCACCGTGTCTAATTTTGAACTGGATCAGGCTCTATCACCAACCGTGACCCAGTTTCAGCTAGGGTTTCTAACAGGTCGACAATTGTGCCTAAGCATTTGCTCCCACTACAGTTTCTCACTAATACTTGAGACGAATTGTATTGAGCGTTGTGCTAAGTTCCTGTCAAATTTAGTTATAAACATTCTTTCTCGTACAACGAAAGTTATCATATATGTCTGTTGTATAAATTATCTACGACCCCAAGAAAAGTCGTGATATTAATGATAAGGCGATTTCACTATAGAAGATACTAAGCAATAACTAAAAATAAGGAGGAAATAACCTGACGGATGTTTTCCCTACTTTAATTTAACCTTAGGTGTTGGATTAACCGTTATGTAAAGTAGGAAAATAAATAGGGAACTTTTTCTTCTTATATCTTCAATAACCACGTTAGTGATTATATGGTGTGAATCCTTAAAACTATTTTTAAACCAATATAATTTCAAGACATCGAATTCAATTAATTTACGTCTATGATGAATATACGCAGATGCGAGTTGTAAAGATAAATTAGTCTCTTCTTAAATATATTATTTGTATTTCATGAACATTTACAGCGGATTAGTGCGAGAAGAAGAGTCCTTCGTGAATGAAACGTTTTGCATAACTTCGCGCGTATAGATATATAAACCATTCATATACATCCCAAATGCTTCAAACTCAGTTAATCAATCAAAATGGGTCTTGCTATTTTAGTTTGACATTGATAGATGTAAACAAAATGTTCTAGCAATATTTCTAACAGTGACTGGATATAACGATAGGGAAACTTGTATTTTAAGTATGGATTTTATATGATTTTAAGACTTCACTTTGTGTTGCTTCTAAAGGAGGTTGAGTATAGAAATACGAAAACAAATATCGTTGGTAAAAGCAGATAGAGGCGTAGAGTAAACACATCAGTAACGGAAACTTTAAGAATACATTTCACTGTTAGAACTTTCAAATCAAATACTGTTCAAATTATATTGATCAAATGAGAATGTTACACGTTTTCCATGCTTCCTTGTAGTGATTTCTACTCACTACTTTCATTAACACACACGATTTGAGATTAAACAACTTTCTTGTCTAACATTCTATTTGTACCAGTAATGGACATGCAACAACTGGAAGTTCCGGTAATGGACATCCAGTAATTGACATACTTTTAACTGAATACAAATGAATTAATCATTGTTGATGTTTGAAGTATGACTACTAAACAAGATTATATGTTTAGTACTATTCTTCGATTAGCTCATTCTTTCGTGAAATTATCATTCTTGAGATTCTTGGTTCCATACCAGCGGTCGATCATCCTTACTGAGATTTTAACAGTTGTTTCCTCAGGTATACCAGGCAAAAACACCTTCAACTTATCCAACTCCTCCCTTCCTTTTCCATACCCTATACCACTCTGAGAAACATATTCCTTCTAGCTATAACAATGAAAATTCCAAGCAGATACTAAACCATAAACTCATTTCGTTAATGGGAAACCTGAGTCCATCATTGGCAAAATAATTGACCATTTTTTTTTCTCCTGACAAACGTATGATCATGAAGAGTAAATAACCATTCCCAAGTTGAAATGAAGCAACTAAGATAATTTTGATTTTGCTCTCTGGGTGGCTCAGAGCTTAGCGCGATTGCTTTCTGTGCGCGTGGTCATAGGTTCAATTTCTGCCAATGGCAATTAAACGAGTGGTTCTGAACTCAATTTATCAATAGCCTCATCCTTAGAGCCTCACCACCTTGCTTAGAGGCGTTGATAACAACTCAATCAATGAAGGATTTTGATTCCAACCCAGGAATGAATAATGAGTGCCTAGAACTGGACAAAAACTGACTTCGCTGCACCTGCAATGTAGAGCCCCGCTATAACGAATCTAATAGTTAGTTTGCCAATTTATATGTTTAAAACAAAGACAGTTTGTAATACATAATAGTGGAAAACAACGAAAGTATTCGTTATTGTACGATAACTTTTTATCACTTTCTTAACAGAACGCATGGAAGAATATTTACGGCCAGGAAACGTAACTTTGGCATCATGCCAGAAAAATAAGATGAAACCAATGACGAGCGAATGATATTCAATGCCATAAGAAGATACTATATTAAATTTTCGCACGGAGGTAAAATAATCCCCACCCTTAAGATAATGTTATTTTAGAACATTTCGCTTCAAATGTCCATTATTCTTACGTTTACTCTAAGTGAATTTTATCGACATTTCAGGAGAGCAAACACAAACTTAGCCCTTTCCATTTCCATGGAATTACAGGTTTTCAATGCTCATTGCTGATATCGTCGCCTTCAAGGTAGAAGGACGTAAGTACCTTTAAAAAGTCTCCATTAGTGCACACAAATATGTCTGTTTAAGAATATGAAGAACCTAACATATGCCTTTCAGGAATAAAAATAAAAATAACGATATTAGTAAAACACTTAGGAACAAAGGTGTAAAGAACTGCTAATGTTTAAAGGTTTATTTTGGTTCGGAAAACTTCTCATGTAAAATTTAATAAATGTAACTTTCGCCCATCTGCTTTCAACGCTACAACATAATCTCAAAATAACTTCTTTCTCACTTTATTACTGTCACCTTAGATCCAGGAATCTTCTTCAGCTACTTTTGAGAAAAAGCAATTTTAAAAGCTTGAATGCCACTATAAATTCATTACATTTCTATCGTTTCTAGTCACTGGAGACCGTTTTTGCCATTTTTTTTTTTTTTTGGAGTTGGTGTCCTTTGAGTACAAGTTCTTTGACTGCAGTGTAAGCTTCATTTTGCCAAAACATGGACATAATATCTACTGGATCGAAGGTGAGGATATGATTTTTACGGCGATATGTTCGAGGAGACAGTAAGTTTTCAATGCACGTTGCATTTTGTAATTGTCTTTCTTCACATCGAGTCCTCCTAAAGTTCCTTGAACGTAAGATGGAAACAGCAAATTAATTTCTGTACAAACTGAAGCTCTAGTTTTCTTAGTGATTTGAAATGACTAACATCTTACAGAGACAAAGTGAACTTACGAAATCAAGATGCGAACTCTATACTATTTGATTCAGAACAATACTACTTGAGCAATCATACCAATACTCCCGTACAGTAAATTTCGTACTTTTCCTGTGTTAAGGTGAACTTTATGCTTATAGAATTGTACTTTCAAGTGTTTATATTGATATTTCTAACATTCGTGACTCTGTACATGTAATTATATGCTTCGAAATTTTCTGAAAACTTAGAAAGACATATGAGATGTTAATAAATAACGCATAGGTTTTTGTTCGCGCGTACGCCTCAAAGAACAAATAATTAATCTCCAAATTAGATTACAAGGAAAATAAAACAAAGCCAATATTATTCGCTGGTTAAGTTTCTTGTTCAGTGCTGTGCAAGTTAAATATTACTCATAGTGTTTAGAGTGTTAATTTTAAGTAAAACATTTATGGAGAGTGTATACCTGGTTAAAAATGTTGCCTCATAATATTGTAAAGATTATATCGTTATACCAGTTGCAAAAAACAAAACAAAAAATATACATATATCCAGTCTAATACCATTCCAAAACAATGTCGGGAAAACAAGAGAGATACCATTTTCTTATTTCATCTGAATTATTTTTCTAGTTATGTTTTGAGATTAATATTCAGGTCTAAAATACAAATAATACAAGTCATTCTTTCAATTTCTCATTTTTGGGCATCGGTGATCCTTGATTTATTTTATGCGTATTTATTTTAATAACGTGTTGCATGTTAGTGCTTTTGAAATGAATGAATGCAGATGCAATATTTTTTTAAAAGACGTTGCCACGTCCATTAATGAAAATGAATTCCTAGACAGTCTTTCACCTTTCATTACAAATGCTGTTTGAAGTGAAGAGTAACTAACACAACCAATAATATCCGAAATAATATCGGTCGGTAAGAAAATGGTGGTGGTTGTCATCGGAAAGTGACGGATAATGAAGACGATAAGAATTAACACAGAAGAGATGGCTGTCACCAATTGCTACACCGAGTTAAGTTCTCCTCAGCTCCTCGAGACCTTCAGAAACATGTGACTATACGCCGCACTGGACGCACGATTCATTCACTATGGCACCACGCGTGTGAAGTTAGCGCGTATGAAATCATCTTCAGTATATCCTGTCGATCCAACTCTTACACCACGTGAGTTCGAGTTTAACATATGTCAAGATGCACTTTAAGCGGCACAAATTTGCACTCAAGGAGGCACTACTTGTAGGGATTGAAGCGGTTGAAAGACAAAATCATAACGCAAAGTGCATAAGTGATTGTTGATTTAGTTTTAAATACAAAACAAAAATAGACAAGAAAGCGAATTACTTTTGTAATGCCTAAAATAATGTCTCTGCACGACAGGATGTAAGGAATATCCTTTCTATCAAGATTGACTTGTGAAACCTGTTTAAAATTATTAAGTCTGCAGAAGTGTAGAAATGAAAGCATTCATGGTGTTTTTCAAATGGTATAATTTATATAAAGACAAATACTTCGACATGCATAACGGAAAATAGGAAACATATACATCAATGTTTTCGGTTTTCAGCTTGAAACAATGTACCAGAGAATTATCAAAACAAAATATTTATACTCGTGTGAAAACAGTGTACGAATCCGAAGGCTATAAGTATTGAGGTAATATTTTGTCAATCTTAATTTCACTAATTCTAGTGCAAATTTTTATTTATGGACACAAACAATATTATATTTTTAGTCTATAACACCTATAGATTATACTTCATTGTACATGACAACCTCTAAAGCTGCTTGTTGTCATATACCTAGGTAGCATTAATATATTGAGGTATTACATATTCACATTTAAAATTAACTATGTGCAACTCTCCTTCTATGCAAAAATGTCTCTTGAGGATTCAAGCATTCTTGGAATAATTTTTGATCATTCTAAATTAGTAAATATCTCCTGACATCTGTCGTTTCTTCTAAAACTTTCAAAAAAGCAATTAGACCTTTCCGTAAATGAGTTCGCCCAATAAAACTAGATGGAAATAGTAGATAATTAATAATTTTACTAATTAATTATGTTTGGGAAGTAGCATATGTATTGTTTACGGTTTTTGGATAACAAATTACTTGCGTTTAACTGAAAACTTCATAATTAATTAATTACTAACATTTCCAATGTATTCCAGCAAATAATATACATGCAGAATATTCGGAAAAAATAAAATAGCTTCCTCAAGTTCTTGGAAAATATATTTATTACGGCTGCGGTGTACAACATCACTATTGGGAAGTGTTTTTGCTCATTTAAAATTTAGCTAAAACTCTTTGCCGGCTACAAAATGAAGAACACGAATAGTAATTTAATTTTAATGATGCGTTTCAAAATGTTATTTTTTTTATGTACTTATTTTATATTTCTAAATTGATTGGGGAACAGAAATTAATAAATAATGTGTGTGTGTCGAAAACATACTAATCTCTAATGCGTTTTGTGTTAGAAAAACATTTTAAGAGAAATTGAATTAAAATGTTACTATGCTAATTTCTTTGTTTCTATGGTGTCTAAATATCCATAATTTATTTGAAAATTGTACATCTTTTCATTTGTTTGCAGTACACACAACGTAATTTTGCGTGTAGAATCCAAAATCCGACAAATATTCCCCGTGATCTTCTAGCATATATATTCTTGTTTTAACGAGATGTTCAATGACAATGTCGCCTAGAGGGGCTCAAGTTTGCCAATGAGACGTAGAATTCCAATCTTAAACTCAGGAACAAAAGTTTCTCTGCAGAATAAAGTGTCGTCAGCTTGGACAGTTTTGATGAAACAAGAAAAGTTAGTAAATTAAAAACTAAATACAAATCTGACCTATTCTTTACACAGAATGTGTGTTATTTCAAGTCGAAACTTCTGGGTTTGTTTTTTTCTAAATTTCAAGCGGTATAACATAGTGGTATATGGCCTTTAGGCCACTTTGGCTCAGGTTGTATGGATGGATGATGATGGGATTAATTGGTGGTATGAAAAGTGAGAGGAAACTGGGTTACCCCGAGAAAGCTCACGCACATGGTGTTTGTCCACCACAAAGCCCGCAAACATGAGCAGAGATTTAACCGACGATCCCTAGCACCAGAGGTAAACGCTATAGCATTTAGTAATTATTCTATTATTGCTATTCCAATTACATGCATGATTACAGAAATATTGCCTCAAGACTCAATGTACTATAGAAGAGTCGTCTTATATTAAACCGTGTAATGTTTTATGAAATTATTATGGAAAGTGGATAAAAACTTTGGTAAATTTTATTTTATATGAGCCAGTTCAGTAGCTTTTGACTTCGCCCTTTACGTTCTAGTTGAAATCCATGCCCCTGCCGGGATTCGAACTCGTAACCTTCGAGTCGTGAGCCTAACGCCTTAGACAGAACGACTACTCGGTCGGCGATAGAAAGTGCGTATAATTGTTGTTGAGTATTAGGGTTAACACAATTGTAAGACGCGTTTTAGCGTAGACACAATCAGTTAAAAGTTTACAATACCACCGAACAATTTGCAATATTGCCCAGCACGTTTGCAAATTGCAGTTCAAAATATTCTTCCCTTTGAGGTTTTGTAGTGCCACATGTCAACCTGTGCAAGGATAACATGAAAGATTTAGAAATTACCAATCGTGGCACGTTTCGTTGCAGGACCATAAATTGGTTGTATATCAAGGTCGTTTTAATACAAGAGATCTGGTCCTAGCACCATTTTCGATGTGGTAAATAACATGTTATAATTAGGAAAAGTTCATCGAAAGTGTGAAGCTCTTGTAATGCCTAAATATGAGTGTATCAAGTGCGTAGGAAATAATTTAGCGCATTAATTTTAAGTCTGTTACTAGAAAGCGTGCTAAGATATACTATACTAATACGATTCGTGTACATTTTATTATTAAGGCAATTATGACGAATTAATATACGTTTTTCTGCCTCACGCCCAGCCGCGAAGACATCATTATAACTAATACTATGTGTAACATTTTCCGGCAGTAAGAATTAAATTGTGCACACATGAGTTTAACGTCTTATCATTCCAAACATGTCACAGTTTTTACCCTCCCCAACACATAAAATTATGTGGATCTGGCGTCACTTTTAACGTTACCTTTTGTCACTTATCACACTTACAACTTTAGTTTACCTTTTCAATGCCTTACTGCTTGATTGGCGTTTTACACCCGTTATCACTATTAATTCAGTTTCAGAACCTGTTTAGGTTTTTCCCTGGTTTCGTAATCCGATGACACTGAAAAAGAATACCAAACATACAGGTATTCTGGTTTATGGCAGTCGATGATGCTATAATGTTAATTTTTTGTGCGGACACAGACTTATTCAAGAAAACAGGAAACTGTCCTTCGTATTTGGGAGTTCAACCTAGTACAGAGAAAGAAATACAAGGGAGTTAGAGTACAGATGGTCGTCACAGAGAAGTTAGGAATAAAAATATAGCAGAGGAGAGGAAGTGCTTCATATTGGCGATAAACCAATCTAACCTACTAACCCACCTTTGTTTGATGTCGTAGGCTGGGCATTACGGTGTTTTTGTTCGTCATTGTATCCACTAGTCCCGCCTTTAGGATGTAACTCCTCCATTGTATGCATACTTGGAAACAGATACTGCTAAATGAACAATCAAACCTTACCACTAACCCGCCTATCGCCTCTCGGCATTATTGTGTAGTTTTCATAAATAGTACCCGTTAGAGCCACGTTTGGGGCGTAAAAGAGATAGTTTGTTAAAATTCAGAGGCAAAAGCAATAAAAAATGTAGTGTAGAGCGATTTTCACGATACTGGATATATAGAAGTGGCCGAGTGCGAACAGTGAATAAATACCGATAAAATGTGTTTGCGGACTTAGTGTTTAAGTAGCATGGTAAGGGATACAATAAGAACAAATAGTACGCGTTTCGACATTAGCATCAAATCATGCCTGACGTTAAGTTATACTATCTGTACTGCAATATCAATTGTTTGCATCGTCGTATTCTACGCAGAGGAGAGGAAGTATTTGCAATTTTCTGGCAATGTACAAATATGTGAAAGTGTGAAACACATATCCCTTTTGAGCAATTATGTAAACATATATCAGTGAAACTCAAATAAAAAAATCATTATACGAGTAAATAACTTCAAATTTCCCATCCCTTTCACAAGTTCTGTAAAATTTAGAAAGTGAAATTTACGTCCTTCTTCAATGAATGCGACTATATCTAATTCATCATTCTTGTAAATTTTCGTTCACAATCTTCTGTTTTCAGACAAACTAAATGTCGATATTTATGCTCCAGAAACATTTATTTATTGATAATAGATATTCTCAATTTGCTCATATGCTTCACATGGGGAGCTGACAATATATTTTGTATATTTGAGACATCACTAAAGCAGTATCAAATGTGTAAATAAACACGGAAACATTGGTTAAAGTGATGCGTTTCTAAATTACAGATTATCACGTGTATGTAAAAAGTTATATTTTTAAAATATATAAATCTCTATCATCAGAGGCACGACACAGAACCTAGTTATGATACAGAAGATCAACATAAACACGGAATACGATATCTGCTGATGATTTGGAATGAGGAAAACTGAAGATATCATATTGACGAAATCCATTAAAGTGCAAACATGAACTATATCAAATTAGTTCAAATATTGATATTCGTGTATTCAGACAAAATGCAAATTCATGACCATGTTTGTGACAACATACGCTAATTGTCTCCTGACTGCATAAAGTAAATCCTATCTAAACATCTAAAACCAATACGCAGTGTTTAATTAACAATGTTCTAATGAGATTTAAACTTAGATTATGTATTAATGGCTTATCGTTCACCAGCAACACTGATTTGCAAATATGTTCTGTTACATTTTCTATATAAATACACTACCTAACACATTTTGTAAGCAAGAATAAAGGAAAAACAAGAGTCACGTGGTGCAAATCTTAATCTGTTTCGGGGAGCATATGTCAATTTTTTCACATTAAAATGTGCTGTAATTGTTTGCCTTTTACAATTTCTTGAACACATATTGACCTTGTACGGAACAGCAAAGATATGCTTTCAAATAATATATATATATGTATATGTATTCTCATTTGTGCGATAGTAATTACACTTCTACATATACAATCTCTGACGTTTCTGCCTTTCCAACGGTTTTAAATGCATTTTCCGTTGTCTAAAAAAGACTCAAATTTGATATGAAGATTCGTGGGTAGACTGGAATTTT
>JAGDQP010024778.1:0-14101 GCA_022664845.1 Lepisma saccharinum
TGCACATTAAAAATAATTAAAAATCATAAGTGTATAAAATAATAATGTAATTCCATATAAGCTATTATAATTTAATGCACATTAAAAATAATTGAAAATCAGAAGTGTATAAAATAATAATGGAATTCCATATAAGCTACTATAATTTAATGCACATTAAAAATAATTAAAAATCAGAAGTGTATAAAATAATGATGGAATTCCATGTCATAATAATGTTTTGCCACTATGAAATGTGAACATTGTATTGCAAAATAATGATATTTAAATCACTGCACTAAAGATTATAACAACGTAGACACATCCTATTATGATCTTAAATAAACAGAAAACTAATAAATTGTACGAATCATTTTTACAAAGTATTAAATTCTTGATTGTTCTTAATTATAGTTTTTAATGTATTAGTATAGAATTCGATTTATTTTAACACCTTTACACAACTATGGCTCAGGCTATTAATATATTACTAATCTTTTACTTTTTTACCCTTTATTTTATATTTAAATTTTACTATTTATTTTGTTTCCGCATCATTATTCTTACTTCCATCTAAGTCAAATTTCTTTAGTAATAGTCGTTTAAAAATATACATTCAATTAAATGATTATATGCTGATCTTCCCATACAAATGATGATAGTAATAAAAACAAATATATTTTTAGCTTATATAACGCCATGAGAACTATTAATTAAACATCTACGCATTCAAAACTAACAAGAACAAAGGAACAACAAGTTATTCCTGAAATAACATTTGAAAATTAGTTCAAATCACAGACAGTCTAGTGCAACCCTAAAAAATTCATGGGTAATAAAATTTGACAATAAAATATTGACTATGATACACAAGAGATTTCTGTGAATGCTAGTCATAACAATAGTAACGAAAGCGAACCTACAACTTCGAAAGTAATGGAAATAAAAACCGGAACGTCCAAGAAACAGAAAAACAAATCCAAAAAATGTAACAGTGTCAGATCCAAATCTCAAATAGGCTATAATCAACTAATGGCTTAACTAACTAATAGGCTTAACTAATCAAAAAAATGTAAAAGGAAGAAAAATCGAGGTAGAAATAGAAAAATTAAAATTTGAGAAAAAAACTGAATATACGATTTAAAAAACATTTTTGTCGAATTTCCTGCACCAACATTATTCGAGAACTATAGTCGCTACGTAGCTATTTTTTTTAAAGAAAAAAAAATAAAACCTAAAAATATTAGAATACATTATATGTACAACTGCTCTCAAATATTATTCAGGAAATCCAGATAAGGTGGAGATTTTTGGAACAAAATAGTGACATTCAAAGCAAGAAGCCACTACAGATGTAGTAGATTACATGTATTACAGCGTACGTTACTTAGTAAATGCAAGTATAGTTGTATATTCCAATACGGAAGGGAGAGCATTTTGCAATGTTAAGGCTGATTTTCATGAACGCTTGCATTGCTTCGATTACGATTAGGATGAGTAGAAGTGTTTTATTAGTTGTTCTACATGTAACTCGTGTTTCAATTGCCTACTAACCCAAATCGCAAGTAAAGCAAGCAACGCAAGCTTCCAAGGAAAGCAACCCTTATTCCGTGGTTCTAATTCAATGATTAATTGGGGTAATAATACTTTTCTCAGCAGCATTGTTTTGGAAATGAAGAAAACAATAAACTAACCAGCAGCATTGTTTTGGAAATGAAGAAAACAATAAACTAACCAAAGGTGACTTAACCTATCATAACAGTTCCTAACCTAATTTATTTTAGGCTATTCTAACCTGAAGAACATTAAAACAGAACTAAAAGTAATTATATTATAAAGTAATATATATTCCTTCTTCTAATAATATAATTTATCACTATGGAATGTGATCATTATACAGCAAAGTAAAGCTTGATAATTCATTGCACTTTACACTGTAGAAACGTCGTAATACACTATTATAATCATATTACGAAAAATATAATAACGTACTACGTTAATTATTTAAAAGAATTAATAATGTTTGTGTTTATGTGATATTGTTGGATTGCTTTAAAAAATACTTTTTACCCTTACATACATTATTTATATTTTGTATTTATTACTCGTCATTATTTTTACTTCTGCGTCAAATTCCATTTGTATTAGCAGATTAAAAATACATATTTAATTCAATGATTTTATTTTGTTTTTGCGATTGATTTAGTAATGAAAATTTAAAGAAGAAAAATGCTTGCCGGTATATGACGCCATGGGTATTATTAATCAGATATCTCCGCGTTGTAAACTAAGAAGAACAAACGAAAGGATCAAAATGTATTACTAATATCAAAAACGTTATACTAAGATAGACCTAGCAATGGCGCTGTTGTAGTGACTAAACCGGAAGTTGCCCATCCAGCCATGTTATGGGTAGGTGTGTGTGATTACAGTAACAGCATAATGTGAGAATTACTCTGAAAATAACTGCAAATTCAGTTTTAATTATTATTAAGGCCGCTTTAGACGACAGCATTTATGCTACGATGAATCGTACGATTAGCAGTAGTGCCAGAGTGTGAAAGCAAGAATGCTACAATAGGGCAAGATGCTATGGTATAAATCCACAACTTTTTTCCTTTTTACGCTGGCACACTGATTTCGCTAAGATTCGTCGTACGAGAAATTGTATCGTCTAAAGCGGCCTTTATCATTCCAATTATAGTCACGTCTTGTTCGGACATGAACTGTACCTACCGCGCCAAGAATGGGAGTGGAATTACATTTCATAGGTAAGCATACAGTGACCGAGTTATTTAATATAACGCCCCGTGCCTGTTTTTGTACCTCGCATTGGAATCGAGCATAATTTTTTAGATTTTTATAGTTTTAAAATAAGAAAAGCGATTGGTGGTAGAAGTCCTCATTATAAGGATTTTGTGTATTGATAATATCAAAGTGTATTTTGTGCAACAAATGTATTACCTGACTATTTTACTTACCTGATCTTAGTATAACGTTTTTGACTAATATTAAAGTCAGATGGGTCCATTCCACGGTGTAAGATAAGTAGGTGAGGAAGCGAAGCAGCCAAATGTGTTCTCTTAATGCACTATGTTTCGCTGGTTTGCCCACTAGGATCGCTGCGAACTGAGGGCCTAAATAGGGTAACCTAAAATATATAAATAATGGGTATTGTATCAGTCACCATTTCTACAGTACAAGTAAATAAACTAATTACAAAAGGGGTTCTAGACTCAATTGTACTTCTATGCTATAGTGTGTAGTATTCTTTATCTATGATGTATACATCACAAATTTGGAAGTATATCTTATTTACAATAAAATTTCGTTTTTTAAAGTAGTGAATAGTTTATTTATGCATCTTTCTATACACGTTAGAAGACAATTTATCATATTAGATTCTGAAAGATGTTTTGGTATGTTTTTCTTATTGACAAGAATTTTTAATGCATTCCCATTCCACGTACAAAGCTTCCTGTTAAAATTTTAACATTCATGAATAGAACAGTTTATTGCCTTGAAATTTTTTAGTGTTTTATTTTTTATTTTTCTAGTAGAAGAGAAAGAGTTATATTTAATATAATTTAGTTAAAAATTATGGCTGTACACTCAATGACGTCGTCTATGTACAAGATATTATCTTGCACTTGGGAAATGATAATATAGAATCAATGGGAAATGTTACATAATTCCAGGCTTTTCTTTAGTATACGTCGGACGTTCCATTTATAAGCAGAAACAGAGCAGTCACAGGTGGTGTCAGGTTAAACGTGATGTGCACCGTGTATTATAAAAATAATCTCAGTTTTTCTAACCCGTCTTGGTTACACTATCGCTTACTCGACATACTGTCCGTGTCTTTTGTAGCAACATATTAATGGAAATATGTAAATAAACGTGTCACCATGATGTAGCATTACCATGATTCCGATTCATGGGCTTGTGAATTATTTCGTTCGGACAAATCATGCTCGACGTAAGCTAAAGTAAAACCTAATTCCAAATTGCAAAAACTAAAAAGATGGCTACTCTTTAAAAACTCCCCTGGATCTTCCAAAATATTGAAGTTTATGTTAGGTTGGGTTACCCTAACTTCTATTCGTTACAGTTATCTTTAACTGGGATTAACGTCTTTAGTACTTCGCTGGTCCGAAATAATGTAGGCCTACTAAGCATTGCGATTTCTCGTCCGGGGCATAGTCTGCATAACGGGTCATTCTTGATTCTATAAATACCTAACAAGAGTCGGTAATCCAAAAAGTGTTACGAAGAGCCATCTATCATTATTATTTCGTTAAATACGCACTCGAGTTGCAGGGCAGCATGCGGAGGAATGTTTATGATTTATGAATAACATGTTTGCTACAAAAATCACAAACATAATGAAAAAACGAAGACGGTTTAGGTCAAGTTTGATGAGCTACTTTTCTTCATTCTACGCAATGCACATAAGGTTTAACACTGACTCCATGTGCTCACCCCAACCTGGAAGCAGGCAAATAATCCAAAATGCGTTTCGCTCTTTCACTCTAATTTCACACTTGCATGCCTCTAAACTTTGTTATATTTTGTGGACCACAAAATAAAGTGTACCAGAGAATTATTTGTGTAGTGTATCCTTCCGCTAACAAGTAAGTCGAGAATTGAAGCATAAAACCGAATAACGCTGTATGGCACATTGCGGAATGTGCTGAGTTACCAGTTGAATCATTCTGTACGGAAAATGACCGACATATACTGAAAGGTTAATTTCGCCATTGGTCAAGAGATGGATGACACTAGTATGCATGGGCGGATTTTTGGAGGGCATTCCCCCGTCATTTCAGAATGACTTTAAATGTTTCATTCTAAACGATAGCTTTTAAAGTGATTTCCCCTCTCCCAGGTCTCTATCGTGCCCCCAAGGGTCTCTCCCCTAAATCCGCCCATGCTAGTATGCTGGAAAACTGGTCTCTTAGCGGAACAACGCTGTATGTGCAAGCAAGAAAGCGGACAGCAGCGAAGTCAGGTTATCTGCTGCATTGTACCATACAGCATTATTCGGCGGAAAGCTACAATTTTAGTTTACCATCACCTTAACCGAAATATTACCTATTTATTTAACAATATCCAGATACAGGGCAATTTCAGTTATTTTACAGTGGATATATTTGATAACAAATAACATGGAAAAAAGATTTTGGAAAGAATTGGCCCTGGCTTTATTCAGGTACAATTTTAGTATTTGCCTGGAATGGTCGAGGGAATGCTCAGTCAGGATAGCCAGTACCGGAAATAAAACCCGGGTCTTCCCGATTCCAAGGCGAGCACTCTACAGATTGCTCTACATCTAGTTTACATTTTGCATACTTTGTTGAAAATAATAGAACTTCTCAGGTTAATGATTAAATTCACGTCGAGAATTTTAATTATATTACCATAAGGTGACCTCTGTTTCCATGAAGACAAATATTTTACACAATAATCTCGTGGTGAATATGAATGATTTATATACTTCCAAGATGTGTCATAGTAAAATAAATAAAGATTGTTGAAATTACGTAACAAATAGACTTTGGGTTCTCCACTGTATAACATTATTTGACCTAATCTAACCTTACACTAACATAACCAACTATTAAGAAAACAATATAGGAAAGTGGGCTAATACAATAAAGAATTGTATAGTGGATAATAAAGGGGCTCTCTTCGGTATTAGACAGTAAACTAGAACTAACCTTATCTCTGCTAGTAAATCACCCATCACTATAGCTTATTACATCAATGAGCCGACACATTAAACTGAGAGATCCGATACAAAAAATGAAAACCTGAACGAATCTATATACAAAAGTGATTAATATGCTTTTGGGTATCCTTAGAAGTATTCTAATGAATCAGTAACACACATGTTATCAGTTCTGAATGCATTGGGAAAGTTTCTAATGTGCAGCCTAATTGGGATAATCACTATTATACGGGACATATCTAAAGTTGGAAAAACTTTACAGACGAATTAATTACACCAAAACAATAAAAAAAGTTGTAAGCATGTGGCCGATTCGGCTTCCTTTTCGAGATACAAGATGATACAACTCATACAAGGTTCTCAATTTGGAGCCCAAATTCTACAACTATCAATGGTAAATATGATGAATATTTTCCCATAAATCAGAAACGATGCACTAAAAAAAAAAAAAATAAGGTAATTTGTAGCAATCCGGTGAATAGATGATTAGAAAATATCCCATTAGGTTCAGGCGCCAATTTGGTATATTGTTAACCCTAGATTACTAAACCGTAGTCAGACAGACTATGCGACAATTGCTGAAATCTCCCCCACCCCCTTCCACTAGGTCAACGCATCTCGTACTCCGTGTAACTTCAGTGCGTGAACAGGCAATTAAGGTGAAGGGTCGTTGCCTTCCTACTTGCTTTCTTTCTGTGTCATTTTAATTCGCGTCGTCTAGTAAACTACAGTTTAGTGTTAGCGTTCCTTCCAACTTTGCTTACGCAGTATAAAGGACGAAGACGTCGTCTGACAGACTACGCGACTAATACTGAAGCTATGTGTTGGGAACATCAAGCCAGTACCTGCTGTGTCAAGTAAACTAGATATGCAATTGGAAACTATTTAAATATTTTTTAAAACTTTATAACATTTGTTAAATTAATTAAAATAAGTTATTATTTATAAAAATGTTTTTATTTTTTTTAAAAGTAGTCTGTCAGACTACGCTTTAGTAATAACGTTTGGCACATACCAGTTTAGTAATCTAGGGTTAAATTCTTTCAATTGCGTTAGTATACTGGATATATGCTATCCTCTGGTGATGGCTGTTAATATACTGTAATCTGACGTTAAACGTTGATAATTGACATGCGGAATATTTCACCTCATATTCTAGGGAACATAATTTTTCTATTTCTGAGTGGTGTCCTTTCCCCACCTACTTATCTTACATCGTGCCTTAGAATTATTCTAATATAACAGTAATTCACATATTGTTAATTCTAAATAGATCGGGAAAGTTTCTAATTTCAAAAGTGCAGAATAATTGGGGTGATCACTATTTTTTATATCAGTAGCAGCGTAAGGCAATCTGGGACCAACCCGGGGCAAGTGAATTTGGTTGATGCCCGTTCACGAACACAATCAAAAGCTCACACTGCTACTTTTAGCCGGAATATCTTATTTTTTATTATTCCCAACTCCACGGGAAAACTGGTGGCTGCACGGGGGCTTACATGCCATGATAGATATCTTCCTGCCATTCGACGTAATCTATACATGCGAATGGTTATTCCGGTTCAGATTCCGGAGAGTCATGATTATGAGTCATTAGTCCAACACAGAAGTAAGTCATGAGACGGCAAGGCTATTACGCCACCGACCACCATCGACGTGCTCCAATGATTAATTTTATCAAGCGATTATTTTAATTTGAATTTTATTTATGGACTTTAGGCATCTGAGGCTCAGGGAGGGGAAAGGATTCGGGAAGGTGTCGGTCAGGGCCTATTTTGAAGGTACCATCCTGGCATTTGCCTGGTGTGACTGAGGAAAAATCCTGGGAAAGCCTAAGTCAGGATGGTCGGCCGGCCGTTGGGGTCGAACCCTGGGCCTCTCGAATTCTACGCCAACGCTCTACCACTGAGCTACGGCGGCTCGGTATCAAGCGGTTATTGTGTCGCCATTTGTGTCAGCGCGGCCCTTCGGGAGGTGGGTCCTCGGGCGGAGGAATCGCTGGCCCCCCGCTTACGTCGCTACTGATGCATATAATCTTAAAACTACTTTAAGATATTCTAACCTAATAGGTGCATGCTATCACCAGTTAAACGATATGGTAGAGATACTGTCTAAAGTTCAACCATGGCGCGTTGTATGATAAAATATAATATTTGCATCCACTTTAGATACTTCCAAAGACGAGGAAACGTCTTCGATGGAATAATAATTTCGGATCAGGTTTTGAATTAATCAAACCATTGTATCTCATTAAAGATGACCTAAAGTAATTCATTTAAGTTTACTTCAGTGCTCAAAGTGTATTTGTGTATTGGGGGGTACGGGGGAGCACGCCGTGTCCTTACCCATTTCATTTTGGACTTGGAGTACCCATGCCTTTTTATCAATGGGAGCTCATTGCGTTTACTTTCAATAGACAATCGCCACCACTAGGTGCAAGCTTACCCTCGTACTTTTCTAGCTCACTTCTCCAAACGTTCCCTTACATCGCACTTCGAGCACTGATCTACCTAACCGAAGAATACCTAGCTTAACTCTCACTATTTTAATGAACAGGGAGAGTATCCGAAGTGCAGCCAAATATTTGATTTTGATTAGTTACAAATATCTCCCTCCAGCCATGCTCTATTGTAATCCCTTCATGGCCCATATCTTAATTTCATTATTTCATTTCATATTTATTTTTTTCACTTTTGAATTGCAATTTGATATCTGCCCCCACATAGCACAAGTATATCCTATGGACATCATTGGATGCAGTTATACCATTAATTTTGTGTCCAATGGAGAAGGCAAGGGACGTCCATTGGACTTCCAAAGTAGACTCGATGGTGATGTCCAGTGGATGTCCATATAAGGTACGATTATAGACAAGTACGGATTTTAACGGATGGGCTGTAACATGTGCACGTACGCCCAGTGGACGTCTCATTTTATGTCCATAGGACGTCTAGTGGAACCATAAGAGCAAAATTTTGCTGGGTCCACATTGGGTCTTCTTTTCAGAACGTTACTGACAATTTTTGCATACGAATTATCCCATAAGTATTGTATGTGCGATGACCGATGCAATGATACCATCTGACGAGCGAATAGTGAACTAGAAGGCACTTGCCATAGCTGAGTCCTATAGGGCACTTCATTGTGTAACTGTGTGTAGAAGGAGAACGGTTTACCAAACGTGTTGGAACTGGCTTGTGCTTGATAATGGCAGTATCGTAGGACCACATACGGTCTGTCATGCTATATGAATTTCACCAGGGATATCCAGCCAGCGCAGTTGCACGAAACAACAAGGCCGTATATTGTCAGGGTGCTGTCTGTGGATGTGTGAAAGTGCCAGGTGGACGTCCCCGGGGACTTTCGGTCTGGGGACACCAGCCTCACCGATAAGCCACGGGAATGGAGTATGATGCAGCTGGACAACGATGCCTTGCGAGCAGCAGTGGAGGCAAATCCAGAGAAACTGTTGAGGAACTGGCCAGTGGAACTCCATGTCACCCATTCGACCATCCATCGTCATCTGCAGAAACTCGGAAAATGGGTATACCTTGCATTAACTCCTCAACAGAAGTAGCAACGAGTTGATATCTGCAGTTCCCTACTCACCCATCACAGACGTGAGCCATTTCTGGACAGAATGGTGACAGGGGATGCAAAGTGAGTCCTCTACCATAACATTACACGCAAACGGCAGTGGATACCTAAAAAGAGGCCACAGGAGTTGTGGCAAAACAGGATCTCAACCCCTGTAAAGGGATGTTGAGTGTTTGGTGGGATATCTGTGGGATAATTAATTTTGAGCTCTTGCCAGGTAACCAGACGATCAATGTCTACTGTCAGCAGCTTGAACGTCTACGGACTGCATTATTGGAGAAACGTCCTGCTCTGGTTAATCGCATGAGTGTGCTCAAATACGGTGATAACGCGTACCTACTGACCTATTCACGGCAAGAACGATCTGTACTTAGATCGAGAAAGGTGGGAGGAAGAAACTCCCCGACTCGGAGTTTTCACCAGATATTGCACCAACAGACTACTGTTTTTTGCAGCCTGCAAAACCCCCCGATGAGGAAAATTGGTTGGACACCGGCGGAACGACGAGTTTTCTTCATGGACCACCTTTCCGGGAAAACACTGCAAACTGAGAATGGCGTGCAGTGAACTGAGTAATGAAAACTGAGCACTGCAAACTGAGTAATGAACAGTGACTTAGTTCTTTGTCTCCAAAACCGGTGACTTCTTTCAGTGGGGGGTTTCAACAACTGGTTGACAGGAGGCCGCTGTCTTGTGACCATAATATTTTCAGATTTTCATTCGTTGGAAACATTTACTGTATATGTGTGCGTACAGTAAGGTACAGAACATTGCAGAATAAATATTTTCAAGAAAATTTATCAACAGAATTTATCAATTTATTTAGCTGATTTAAAATTAATTTATTTTCCCGTTCGAACATTCAGAGTACGAAATCTCGATATTGTGATCTAAATGACGTAACTACAAAGACTAAATAAATATAGACCCAGAACTCGCAACTTTCCATGCTTGACCGTCTATAAAATACCCATTATATACTAGGTTACTTTAGCAGACCCGCAGTTGGGCCTGCCATCTAGAAATCGCAGTTGGAACTACGTGCAATAAGGGAACATAATATTTCTATTGCTGAATGCTGTTGCTTCCTCACCTACTTATCTTACACCGCGGTCCATTCCTGACAACCATTGACCTCCATTAATACGATACTGGACTGACTTCAGCCATTGAAAATTTCATGAATATGTGAAGCTAGGTAGCGGAGAGGAAACTTAATTTCGTTTGTCCACTTCCAGTCTAAACCAATATGTACCAAATTTTCAATTCTAACTCAGTTTTTTACGTTTGATATCGCTGTGTGACCCATTTTCTTATTTATGTCTTAATTCTTGCAAAAAACGTAAATATTATTTGCAGTATTTTCTATTGTATGCAGAGTGCGGTATACTCTTACACGAATAACTAAGGAATTAAGACTTGAATAAAAAAAAAATGGGCCACACAGCAGTATAAAACTGAATTAGAACTGAAAATTTGGTCCACATTGGATTAGACTGGAAGTGGACAAACGATTTTAAATATTTGCTCTGACGTCTATCGTTCAACACTAAGTAGTCACTCCAGCATAGTTCACGTAGAGCTCAATGCTGACAACAGTGAACACATTTTGAATTCGGGTGATGACGTAAGTTGTCGCAGTTTGCGGGAAACTTATTAATTCAAAGATCAATGTATAACTAGGCGAGCCCCTGACAGGAAATATGAGTAACAGTAGCGCCCCTAGTGTCAGGGGAACGCAACACCAAACAAAATCGATATTCAGTACTTCGCGTGGCATGACAGGTTTGGTTCTAACTTGTAAGTCGAATTCGATAAGCATTTTAAAATTTTCCGGTTATATGATAGGCAAATCTCACATTTTACCATATATCATGGCCTAGTGAAGTCTAGGCTGTTTTAGGCATGTCGTTAAATGAGAACATAAGAGAGCAAGGATAATATCTTTTAAAAAAAACTGATTCACATATGTTTCAATGTTACAACGGGTCTCCTGTTATTTTTTTGCTCCACGGTTATGCAATCGAGACTAACAATCGAAGACTTTTAACAGAGAAACAAATTCGAAATCATCGCCTAGCGGCGCAGTGAGACCTTATGAATCGGCGGCACACCGGGCAAATGCCTGGTAGCCCGTTGGCCCAGTATGTGCCTGATAAAGAATATGAAGAACGGAGTAATTTTAATATAGTGGGGGGGGGGGAGAGAAAGTAGCCAAATTACAGTTGCAATAAGGAAGTAGTTTAATTATTCTGATTCTCCCTGGAATCACTGGAAAAAATATGGTCACGTAGTCTATATACATGAATTTTATTTCAGATCAAGTTTTGGAAGTTAAAAGGAGTAGTAAAATAGTAGTTATTCGCTACATGGCTTCGTGAATGAGTAGCTAGCGCCACGAGGTACTAACCACGAGTGTGGAAAGTTCCAGCTTCGAATCCCACTGCAGACGTGCGGAAAATTTACAAACTCAGTGCTCTCTTTTGTTCAAATGCAAAACGTCGTTTTCAGCCGTTGAAAATGTGGAAAATGCAACGTTACAAAAAGGTTGCTCTTCGTCTACTGTTTGCTGTAGAAGACTAAATCGATTCTAAACGTGGAACAGGCGGACACTTAGGAACATTTACATCGTTAAAATTACGTGTCAGAACTAACGTTGAATCCACCGGGGCACATTACGATAGCTCAATTAGAATACCAGATAGTTATTTCAAAGTATTTCAATCAATATGTGTGGCGTCATATTGTATTACATATTTTTTATTGCCAATCTAATATGTTAGACCCCAATACCCCGTCATAGCATATGCGTGTACTTCACTTTGTCGTCCTGATTACTGTGCACTGTATATTTAATACGGAAAATTACATAGACCTACACAAATACACACTTATACGTACATGCGTTTGTTACCTCATATGCTATCTTTATTACGGATATGATGTCCGATAGCCGCTGAAAAGTGTATGGCGTGATACCTTATCGGTATGTAGTTCAATAGCAATCGCAGGGTTCACCTGCCATCCTCAGCCAATCATCGTTTATTCCACTCCGGTAGTTCAATTAGAACAGCACATATTCAATGTATATACTCCTCAATATGTGTGTTGTGAGACAGTATTGTTATATTATGGAAACAGTATACTCTTTAACATTTTAATACAATTTAAACCTTCAGGGAACTACCCAACATCGCTATGTGAAGTTTGGCTGCAATTGGCACTTTGATTCCTATGTAATGGTCTAACATGTATAAAATAATTCAGTCTCGTCATCACGGAAACTATGAATAGTTTAACATTTTGATGTGGTTCAAGTCTTAAGTGTTGAGTCCTTTACATTCATGTCGAGTTTGAAGCAAGTTCGTCTAATCGTTCTCACATGAGGCGCGAATTTCACTTTTAGTAATTGAGTCTCGTTAACATAGAAACGGTAATAATGGGAAGGTTATGGTGCAGATAAAACATGGAGGATTGCTCACTCTATCAGAATACAGGGTTTGAATGGAATAGGTCCAGCCGTTGTTGCGTAATTCATGAGAATCTTATTTTCTTTGAGTGCCGTTGCTACGGAAACCATCCAACTTTTCATTAATTTCTTAATCTATAAACCTTCTCCGCCACAACCACTATCAGTGTACAAAAATTGGTAACCATCGATCCAGAAACCTCGGAGGAGATAGATTAAAAAAAAAGAACAAAAGATCGCTCGCTCAGCTCAATTATGCATTTTTATAAAACATCATGAGTTACAATAGATATGACGAGAAACTAGGCGATAACAGAAATTGAAAATTACGCTCCTCGGAGATATAAAACGAGTAAAAGAATTGAAGCGGGTAGAGAATAAAGAATGTTAGAGAAATGTAATGTTACATTTTCCTTCCACCTTCTTCCACAAACAAACTCGTCTGTCTGTGTAACATATCCCCTTCATCGTTTCTGAATCTCTTTATTCAGACGAGGGATAACTTAAGCGGGGTGTTGTAGAGCAAGAATAACACATAACAGTTTCATAAACCACCAGAACTCATTTTCTCGAAAAAAAATGTAACATGACACCTTTATCCTCTAACAGCTTCAATTACCATGTATATCAATGCAAAAGGCTACGGAAGTGATCAACATCGTTAACGGAAATTCTTGAAATTGATGTTCTTATATAGAAGCCGGCAGGGTGGTCATGCGGTCTGCTGCGTTAGGCCAACGGCTTGAAGACCCCGGGTTCGAGTCCCGGCAGGGGCATGGGTGTGGATTTTAATAGCTAAGGGGCGAACAGTGACGGACCAAAGTCCAAAGTGACTGGCCCATATAAAAATAAAGTTTACCAAAGTTTTTTATATTATATAGAAATCCATAAATGGAGTCATTGATTTGAAACCAGTAGGCGAAAGGTGTACACATAATCCATACACAAACAGATAAAAGTTGTCTTTTATATAGTCTTCGATATATGAATCTAATAGTTATGAGAGGTGTATATATAACTTATTTACTTCATTAAAGGAGATATTTGCATTTTATTTTTTCCACGAAACTTCGACGTGGCCACGAATCTGTATGCCAAATTTCAGTATTTTCAGCCAACGGGATTAGGGATTTTCTATAGATAGATATTCTTATAACGAATTCAAGGTGTCATTTGTATAGTGTGTATGTGAAACTTCGTGTGGAGTATCTTCAGTAGATTCTATTTTTCTATAAATACCCCGGAACCACACATTCAAAACATTATGATGGATGTGGTGTGCAAGCGAAGAAGAACAATATTTACAGTATCTTTCTATTTACTAT
>JAGDQP010024778.1:14201-27575 GCA_022664845.1 Lepisma saccharinum
ATATATTTCATCTTAGTACTCTGGCTGCCAGCCATTAAATAGCACATGCTGTTTAAGTCTTTCAATATTGTTGGATGTTATCATTCTGGTTTGGCTACTTACCAGAGAAACGCACTCGTCTGGCTTATAATAGACACAAAGAAAACATGTTTCCGCTTAAGTTTAGCGCCGATCTTTTGGTGGCCGATTGCAAGTAAGAAATGGAGCTGAACATACAAGTACTTTCTATATTCAACATTAACCAATCACACATCGATTTGTTTCACATAGAATCATTTTTGTTGTGTTGTTCTCTTCATTTCTTACAATATGACCAGGGGCGTCGGCAAGGGAGGCACTTCCCCCCCTCTCCATAGAGACCTGCACGGTCCGAAATTTTCGGCCCATGCCCAATCCAGCCCTAATGTACCTAGGCCAGCTTTAGAAGTTTTTGGCCCAAGCCCGGCCCGGCCCGGCGCGATAGGTTTTAAAAATTCTTGGCCCAAGCCCGACCTGGTCAGATAGATTTTTAAGATTTTGGTTCGAGCCCCAATATATTTGTATATGGTATCATGATAATAATATAGTATAATGCATACAAACCTATGTGAGTGTGAACAATGTGATGCGCTCAGATTTGCTAGTCATTTTAATTTCATTCTACAGGATTGCCTTTTCAATGTATTTCTAGCACAAACAATCAAAATAATCCTTTCGCCTTGAACAGTAGGATTACTTCTAGTCGCAGGTTTCTTAAATCCAGCAAAGAAGTAGCTTGTCAAAGTATAACTTTTATTTACAAAACCAATTATCAGAAATTTGACCCCACCCGCAAGACCTACAGTACATTTGCACGGTATTTAACACCGTATTAGACTGCAAGCCTGATTTCATCTTTCTGCGGGTCGTGAACTGGAGAGAAGAACAAAGAGTGCGGTTTCCTTTCATTTTTATATCAAGACGATAACTCTGACTGTTCACCCCCTGGGATCCAATGGTTGGATTTACCATATTCTGGTATTGACACGGATCATCAGAGGAAGTTTCAATACGCATACTGTCTTCTGTTATTTATTGAGAGAAGGGCATGCAGTCACTCCTGTGACTGCCGACTGGGATCAACGCCCCGGTGAACAACTAATCCTCTATAGTGAAAGTGGAGCCGCTAAGCAACACCAACTGTAAATATTGCATTGTTTGTAATACCTTTCATTCCACGTGGCGTGCACACAGACTTGAACGTTTGGCTTTATTCCAATTACCGTTTAACGAAAGTCAATAATTATTGAACTGCTTTAAAGAAGTGCAATTAATCGGGCCGAGCCTTGCCCGACCTGAAGAGAAAGCAGTGTCGGCCCGCCCAAGCCCGGCCCCAAAGAAATAGCGGAGCTGGCTCGCCCAAGCCCGACCCGTGCAGGTCCCTACCCATCCCTCCCCCGCTTTAGTCTTGACATATTTTGCTATTCTATTTTCATGCATTTGCTGTATGTTTTATACTTTTCACTGTATGCACTTGGTAAGTGGTACTTGGGATACTGCCGTTAAATGTCTTTATTTATTCCTATATTCGTTTTAATCCACTATGTAATCACACACAAGCCAATTTATACTCACAAAACGAACTTCGTAAAAACATCGAAAGTACAAACACGAATGGCATTATTGAACCATCTAACTTTTATTTCTTTGAACGTACTCTGTTTTTGATGAAGTTCACAGCACTGCTTTAGGAAACAAATAAAAAAACAAAAGAAGTATTTCTCTCTCTCTTTTACACACAAAAATACACACACAAATTTGAATACAAAGTTCGTAAAGCACGAATAAGCCAATCGTAATATACACATTCTTTTAAAGCAATAATTTCATCTTAAAATTTCACTTGTATTTACACCTACTGTATTTATATTATTTAAAAATACGGAACAAATCAAGAACAATACTGAAATTTTGATCTAATACTTATTAGCATTCATGAAATGAACTGTTTCCGATTTCGAAGTTAATTCTTTTAGCCGAATTATTTGAAGATCTTAACTTAGAACGGCGCAACCTAAGGATGTCAAATTTCCAACCAATAATAAGTATCATCAAATTATGGATTAGCTCATTTGATAGATATTTTTAAGTATTATCTAGCCAACTTTCTAAAATATAATTTTGATTGTCATTTGACCATTACTTATAAATATATTAGAAATGGAACCTGGTTACCAAAGTCTCTTAAAACGAATTTCAATTTGAATTTTTACAGGTTTTTAGGCAACTTTGGTCAAGCCGAATGGATGAAGTGGGAGTGAACAGGAGGACCCTCGTAAATACCCGCACACACGGTATATCGTCACCTTGTAACCAGAAGGTACTATGTCCACTTTTTGGCAAAATGAACACTGCAGTCAAAGACCTTATACTGAAGGGTATTAACCCCCCCAAAAATATCTCGCAAAACAACCTCCAAGTGGCTAGAAATATTAGAAAATGAATTTATACAGGCTTTAAATGGAACTTTAAACTTTAAAACTGTTTTTTTTTTTCTAAAAAGTAGCAAAATTAAACATAGTACCTTCTGACGATATGTCCACAATAAAACCACATGGATCAAACCGAGGACACCAGATGTAAGTGCTTTACCGCTGAGTCACCGCATACCAAACGAATCTGAAGCTGGTTCCTTTCCTCTTGGCTTGTTCAGTTTTTTTGGTGTTACTTCATCCGTACCAGAATGATGGCCAGGAAATAGTGAGTATCTCTAGTTGAAAGTCATGTAACGGTAAACCAACGTCGTTACTGAAAAATACATTAAACAACGTTTAAAGACTCGGTATTTTGCTAAACCTAGTTATCTGTAAAATCATAGGAGCAAATCCCCATTCGTTTCGTGTCGTGGAAGTTCACAATACCTTTAACGAATGAAATTTCTGCAGATTCTCAGAAACAATTTGATTATTACTTTTCAGTAGGTCTCATAATGAATTCTGTGCATCCACTTTCAAATAACTAATAAATACAACACACGCTGCCAGAAAAATATAGACCTACAATAGGCAAATATAGCCTTCACGAAAAAGACCAACAACAATTGAGAAAGACTGATAACTTTCGCGATTTCGAAAAACCTACTGGTAAAGAGCACGTACTTTGAACACGAAGACATACACAAATACACATGGGTATCTCCGGACGGCAAAACTCTCAACCAGATCGATCACGTAGGTAGACGAAGACACACCAACATAGAGTCATCGGGGGTGAAATGGCCACTTTTTTATATTTTTCTTATTTATGACTATGAATGAAAATCTACAGAAAAAACAGAGCATAGCAAATGCGAGGCACATCTTTCAGCATTTCTGCCCGGACGCTAGATTATATACAATAGGAGATACACTGATGTTTGTAAAGTAAGAGCGATATGGGCATAGTACCCCACCATCCGGGTAAAACACCCACCATCGTGGGGTAATATGCCCATGCTCAACAACACTATACTAATCAAGTGGGAAGGTCATAGCAATGGAAATGATCTTACGATAGAAGCTAATCATACTACAAGAAATTATATTACGGTACAAGTTCCGAAAACTAGCCTATAAAGCATGAAGTTTCTACTACTTCCTTACCATTGACAGACTTGAAAAATACAGAATAGAAAAAAATATTAACTGAAAATACGAAATGGAAAAGCTTGTTTAGCTTCATTCTATTGGCGAGATGTAAGTTTGTTTTGTACAACACAATACTAATGACATTAAACAGTCTTGTGGAAATATTAGACTAACTGAATTTAAAAAAAAAATGAAAAATATAACACGCACTGAAGGAAATGAACTGAATTTACATGTTCCTCCTCTTCTAAGACAGGGAGTAGCATATAGGACACATATTTAGAAACGAAGTGCATACTTCATGGAGACATATTGGACAACGAATACACTTGACCCACTCACATGTAGACAGGTCCCGTACGTTTATAATAATGTCCACCACACATTCCGCGATAGTTATCTTCATCTGTATCAGATGAGTCTGTACGGTTGCACTGTGTGTGGCTGTGTATTGTATCCCGGTTTCAAATATATAGGGTGTTAAAACCGCGTAGGAGATTTTTCTAACTGTTTTTACTCGGAAACCACGGCTCCGAAGAGAAAACGTTAAAGAATATTTTAGTATCATTTTTCCGTGTGTAGAATAACCTCCCAAAGCTTATCAATGTATTTTGGAATTACCCTGTATATAGAAATACATATAAGAAAATGAAGAAAAATGAGCCACTGCTCCCTCTTACTCCCCTCAATCGCAGGCAGCGCCATAACCATACCATAAACTATTCTTTGTTCGTATTCTATGAACAAAAGTAGTCGTCAATCATTTTCTTTGCTTCTTATCTGTATCCCTATCTGTAAGCAAGTTTAACGTACAAAGAGCAAAAATATTTTGTTGTGAATAAAGAGAAACTACTTTTTGATGTTAAAGCAAATAATAATCTATATTATATTCACTGAACTTTCAGTACAATTACACAGCTTTAAAGCGTACTGCCGTGTTTGCTAGAATGGGAATACGTGGGGTAAAACGCCCACGGGCCATTAACCCCGACGCCTAGTGGGTAAATCAGCCCGATGTCAAACACGATAGTTTCAGTTCATTCAACTTTCAACACTGCATGTTATCGCGTCTACCCGCTATGGCATCAGAACAACAGATGTACTTAACACATTTAAATTGGCCTGAATGTCTTCACTTTCTTCACACAATCTTTTTTAGTATCACCTTCGTCTTCCATATAATTGCGCCTTTACTTAATCGTATCACTGTTGCTACTTCATATTCCCTTCCGTGATTTTGTAGGGCGTGGGTATTTTCCCCCCAGTGGGCATTTCACCCCCACTTACTGTAATGAACGTTAGGTCGTACATAGGAGCGGAAGGTGACACCGACTATCAATTAGTGATCACAAAAGTAAGGGAAAAGTTATACATCGCGAACAGAGAAAGCAAGAAATCAAAACAACTGAAATTCGAAGTTAAACGATTAAATATAATCCGAGCATAAAAGCAGATTACCAACCCGAACAGTAGAAGTCGAGTTTAAGCGAGTGCCTTAATTAGTGACCATGGGAACTTGGAGGTTAGGTGCGTAGAGACATATATACAAAGAAGTGACGTGCCGTGGTGGTGTAATGGACAACACACCCGTCCGGCCACTGGGAGTTCCGGGTTCGAGTCCCGGTCGCGGCGGTCGGCAATTTTTCTGTATTAATTTCAATTGGAGACTTGTTTCGAACTCATCCTCATTCCCAAACACCAATTCACTTTAGAGTACGAAGAATGGTTGGGTTTTAGAACTATTGGCTTTTTCCGGTGGCCGATATCCAGAGATTTGCCAGTATTTTCAAGCTGATGGGGAAGGAAGTGAAAATTTGGAATTGGGTGTGACGTAGGGACGATTTCTTCCATTGACAGCAAAACTTGTTTCTCAATCGTTTTAAGTTGTAAAATGTGTGTGTGTTACTGTAAAATCTGTGAGTTTTACCGAAAAAGGCACAGTACCCCTCTTTCATTATTTATTAACATTCGTCTTCCTTGATTTTTGGATGCCAGACAGTGTTTCTGACGACTCAGAATCAATCGCGCTCGGGAGTTCAGTTTGACACGTGTTGACAAGTGGACGAAACCCGGATTTATTCTCTTTCGTGTGTGTACAATTAAAGAACAACACATTAATTGCATTCGAACCAGAGCTCTAACGTATAATTCGTAAATGATTTAATTGACATTAAAGGCAGGCTGTGTACAACAGAACATTAAATTACGTGTACGGAGTGTGCGTACAAACATTTGAGTGTATGTGCGTTTTGTAGGCCTAAAAGGAAAAAGTGCACCTCACCATTAGAGAAGTGTGTTTTTTGTGTAGCGATCAATCAACAGTACTTCCGTCATTCCGTGTATGGTACAATTATCTGCACTTGCAATGTTATCAGTTGAGCGAGTTTTCTTACGGAATTGAAAGACTTCAACAATGAAGTCATCGGAAAGTATATTAGAAGCAAGGACAGAACAATGGTCTTGCTCTGCAAGTAGATAAGTACCGTAAACTGGGTATACTTTGGAACAATTTTTTTGTTATTTTCGAAGTTTCCATTCCTATATCTCCTAGGATTAGGAATGTAATTTAATGAGATTTCTCCTTGTTAAAACGCAAACTTTTGGGTTTCTTTTGAAAACAGTAAATAATCAATGTGACCAAGAATGATGGTTATAGTTTAAATTTTTTGATGCCATGCAAGATTTTTCGTGGTTGGGGTAACTTTAGCCCATTTGTCACAATGGCAAATTAATACACGAAAGTATTATTGTAACACTGTATTGAAGAAACAGAAGATAAGAACAGGGTATTATAAACACATTGGTGAAATTATCAATGTTTTTACTCAATTTCAATCAAATGATCTGCATCTTTTGCATCCTCTTTTACAAATTATACGTTTCTGTCCTGGATAGTCACTGAAATTTGTTTCATCGTAGTTCCAGATGTTTTCGGGAGGTACACGATCTACAACTACCTCCAAGTTGTCCAAATATCTTTCAGCGGTTACTCCTGCTCGTGCTACATTAATGTTTGATGATAATCTACGGGTTAGCTCTGGATGTCGCTGAAGAAAGGATTTCGCCCATTCATATCCTGAAAAATTATTCTTAAATTGTGGTACTATCCGACTTGTTTTTGATAAGTATGAGCAAATCAAATTCATCAACTGGCAAGTTACATTCTGCGAGCTTGATAATATGTTCAAGAAAACAACGCTCTTCATCATCACTAAAAACAGACGGGCGCCCAGGTTTCTTAATGTTAGATCCTTTTAATTTGTTTTTAATCGTGCTTCTTGGAATCTTGTAGTGCGAAGCAGCTTCTCTCTGTGTCATTTGTTTGTTTCTTATCTTCTGTAAGCACTTTTCTAAAACATCTGATCTGTAATTTACGTAGTTACGACTCCCTGGCTTTCGCTTGTGCACTCTCGGCATGATGGCCGTTTTGCTCTGTAAAAGAATCGAAACATCTGAATAGTATTTGCGTGCTTCTTAACGTTTATAGCATTATAGGCGAACTTATATTTTGTTTCCTTAAATATTTAGAGTCTTCATAGGAGTAACGGTACTAGTAATTACTTAAAATCTCTGCTCTTTCTATTAAAATGTTCCGCAGACACGAAAAAAAAATTGTGAATTCTTATTAGAAATGGTATAAACTACTCTTTCCCTAAAATTGTTGCTGATAATAAAAGAACAGTGAACATATTGCTGAAGATCGTGAACATGGTATTATGTCACTAATATACGGTACCGGTAAATGTGATAACGAACCTAGGAAGGCTCTGATTTTATTAATGAAGAATATGGGGCAACATTGACCCAAAGAAAATATGGGCCAATGTTGCCCCAAAAGTTGGGCCAAAGTTACCCCACGCAATTAAACGCTTAATATTCTGTGAGTAATTGCACAAAAAATTAAGGCTTTAGCTTATCAATATTCGCTAACGAACATGTTTTTATATTCTACTTACTTGTGCACTCAAGATATGCCACTTCAACACAATGAACAGAAGTTGTGAAACTTGAAATATAATAAATGTTTACTTGCTAACAATTGCTTGCGTCTTGCTTCCAAAGTTCCACAAACAAATCACTAGCGCCAATATTCACGTGTTCTCAATGTTGCAAAACTTCGATCCACAACGTTTCTTACTGATATTAACCATAATAACCATGTAGCAAAAAATCAAATCTTTCTTTTCCTTTGGGCCATACTATACCCAGTTGACGGTATTGTTTCAATATTTGGTATATCCTACAATTATATTTAGTTGGATTTACATAACAAGCGTATTGGCTCTATGAACTTCTTTTTGACATTTTATGGATGTTGTACATTAAATTTCCTACTAATTTGTTTGAGAAATATATGCGAGCTTTGTGCATAATTAGGTAAATCTTTAGGACATTAATCTCCAATTGTGTCTACAGCATGTTGTATTATTTTTGTTATAATAATAATAAGACATGTTGTACACCACCTAAAATCTTAAGCACGAACCGCCACTGTTACCATTCAAGAAGCGAATATTTTGTTGGCGGAGGGGTGCCTTGGGTGTTCGCTTGCGGGGGGGGGCTATAAATGTGTAACTGTGGAGTTACGCCTCATTCACTAGTGGTTGAATATGACTGTGATTTTATATATATATATATATAATAAATCACAGCCATATTCAATCCACTAGTGGATGAGGCCTCTCACCGAAGGGAGGAGTTGGTCTACTGCTCCCACGCTGACCAGACGGGTTGGGAGAGGAGAGCCAAAATTCTCACTGTGATCGCCACTGTCTTTTATTCACAGCAGCTCCCCAATTGTCCTCACGATGCTGGGTCAACACCGAAATTTTTTGAGCCCCCACCGGGAATCGAACCCGGGACCGTTCGCACTGAAGTCGAGCGCGCTACCGACTAGGCTACGCAGAATAGAACTTAGGCGGATAGAGAACCTTCTCTATCCAAACTGCATATTCCAAAATTTTGTTACGGATGCGCAAGAAATGGCCCTAAGGAAGTAGAGGATTTCCAGACATTCTCCGGAGTAAATGTGGACAGAAATAAGCGCGAAAAAGACGACTTCCTGTATGAATACAGATAATAAACGTAATCACTGGCATCTAACCGGTCAATGACCGTCTCTTCTATTGACAAAAAGTACAGAAAATTCACTTAAATCCATATAATTTATCCATGTATGTTATGCAACCACACATTTGTTTATAACCATTCCACAAAATAATATGTTAGATATATCGACTAGTTCCCCCTAAATTTTGCCCCCCCCCCTAAAGTTTTCCGCTGGCTACGGGCCTGATGCTAACCGATACCAATTTAGTTACAAATCTGCAAACTATCTGACATATTTTCCTTACGTGGTCACTGAGGAATAACTAGACGAATAAGCTTTTTCTTTTCCTTACGGAATTTCAGATCGTACCAGGATATTGTATAGTTTTCGTTTCCTGACAGAACAACAGCCCCCGTTAAATATGATGAGAAACAGACAACTTTCTCTGTCCGCCACGCCGACCGTGAAAAATTTTCTGACACCCAAAAGACCACGTGAAACAGAGGGGAAGCGAAGCGACCTGAATCGCTATACCAAATCTGAGAGGCTCTAACAGGCGGACATTGCAAATTTTGTTCTACCAACTTCTAGCAAGACAAACAAGAGTAGAAATACTCATTAAAAAAATTGCTTTTTTTAAAAAAAAAAAAAAAAAAAATGCACAAAATACATGCAATGAAAAACTTACTTCCCATATTTCCTTTCTCTTCTCACTCCGAAAAAGACCACATCTAAATAATGTATGGGAAATGGAAATACTTTAGGTTGCACAAATGATTACACATGTTTTTTCATTCAAAACAAAATCACTTGACACACAACTAAACCGTTCAGGCTCTCTCCCGGTTAGTAGGCATCAAAAGTTTCTTCTGCTCTCCTTGTATGCAACACATCAACTGTGAAGAGAAGCGACTAGCGAGGTTGCAATCCTCTATGCATTTCAATGTTTCCAACTCTTTACGCTAAACTAGAACTAGAATGAATGTAGGTTTTTATTAACTTCTCTACTCTACGTTACGTTACATCATTGAGTAACTCAATGGTTACATTCATTCGTAGAAATAACATACAAAAACTCAGATGTTCACTAAAAAGAATCGGAAATTTTAGAATTACGAGAAAAGAAAACGTTTCTGATGTTACTCTGCCTGCAGAAAATATAAACTGTTTGATACCAAGCTAAAGCAGAAATAAGTAAAATCGAGTGGCCGCGTTAACTTCGAATTTGGAAGGTCCTGGGTTCGATGCCAGTGGCCGCCCACCCTGACAGGTTCTCTTAGGCTCAGAGTATCCTCAGCAGTACTCGATTTGTTATAATTTATTATATATAAATTACTTTTTCTCCTGTAATTTTATTAGCAGGGCTGAGTCCCAACCAAGATAAAAAATGCTTTTCTGTTGGTCATTTATTATTGTTTAGGGGGATCCTAAAACTATTGGTTTCTCTTAAGTTTCAACGTACTACATATTTCGGTAGAAATACAAAGATTTTATTCCTGGTTGGCATGTTATTCGGAATCAACGACCAGGAATGAAATCTCTACACACCATGGACGATCCCAGGCAAATCAAACACTGATCCTTAGAATATACTCAGTATCCGGCTTGGAACCTTCAACTTAGGCCTGGGACGGGTGTAGGCCAAAGTGCTGATACTGCCCATAAAATTCATTTTATCCTTTTATCTTTTTTAAATCAACTTTTGTCCTCGCCGACTCCTTCTCGCATCGTTTGCGTTACCCTATCCCGGCCATGAGCCATAGTTGTTCAACGACCACAAATAAAATTCACATTCACTTGATTGAAATTCTGTTACATAGTTTTTGCTATCAAAAGAAGACAAACATAATGTGTATATTTATAATGTGGATTGTGACCTTTATAATGTCACCTTCGCATAGACTACATATGTTCGTATCACGCAGTGTCTAAATGAAAAAAAAAAAAACACAGATATAAGAAGGTATAGAAAGTGTTTGGAAAATTCACTACGCTTGAGTTAACTATTATTTAACTTACGATTCTAATTTCATTCTTGCACTCAAATTGCAGATTTTCTTACATCAGTCCTTTTAGCTTTCGCCTCCAAATGTTGTGCTAATTGTAGCCGTAGAATTGGCGATTGAAAAATTTTAATTTTGTAACTTCCGGATGTAAATAACACACTGTTTCGTACAACACTAGAAAAGCACAGAAGGAGAACGATACGTAAGCACCACAACTGGTAAACTGATGAAGAACCAGTGGTAAAGCGGTGTATAACCGCCGCCAGTTCTCTCCACTTCTTCACCTTGCATCTTTAAAAATTCCCTTGAAGATTCTCCCTGTCAGCCCTGATGGTCCCTTACAAGGAAGGAACCTGTTTTCCTCATAAGGACTGCCCTATAAAGCTATCATCATTCATTCAATACAACAAAACAGCAAATGTATAAGGGCGGCGGAACGTGGGGATTGGGTGGACTTAGCCCTCTCCAGAAGAAAAAGTTTGCCCTCCCCACGAAATAGTACTTATAGTTGTAGAAGTCTAAAAACAGTACTTGTCACTTTTTTTTAATGTGCTAGTTGTCTGTTCTGTTGGGAATTTTAAAGTACATCACAAATGATTAATTCATAGTACGGTACATTTGCTTTTCATCTTGTTCTGAAGTTAACAGGCTCAAATGTTTCCATAAAGAAGATATTTAGGTATAACGATAAGCAAGGCTCTTCTCGAAAAAAAAAAAGTAGAACAATTTGAATAGCAAATCACAAGGTTTGCAGCAGAAGAAAATGGCATTTCTCTTCAGCCTACGAGAATAACTCAAAAGAAAAAGAAAAGAAAGAAGAAGAAACAACTAGTTCTCCATTTTCTGAATTTTATATTGAAGCTACTAGAATCGGATGATGAAAAGATCAAGATGCATGGTGAAGCTCACTTGGGAACGTCTGTATTCTTTCGCAAAATGGAATCAAGTTATAAATAAGTTTAAAGCAAGGTTTAGTTAGAGCAGGTGATTCTCAACAGGTATGCCACGGCACACTACAGAGATGGAAGAAGATTTGCTAGGTTTCCCGCGAAACATGTTAGGTTTTGTGATTTTGCTAACTAACTAACTAACTCTATGGCTTATGGAACTCGCAAGTTCATCGCCGCAGTAACAAACGTTCGCCATTGGATTCTATCCTGGGCAGTATCAAGCCAGTTTTCATCACGAACACCTACTTCTCGAAGATCTCTTCTAATATTGTCCTCCCAACGACGTCTCGGTCTTCCCAATGGCCTCTTTCCATCGGGCCTTCCAACCAGGATTGAATATAATCTTCGTTTTTCCCCCATCCGAGCTACATGCCCTGCCCACCTTAGTCGTCTCGATTTCATTATTTTTACAACATCTGGTGAATCGTACAGTCCGTGGAGTTCTTCATTATGCAGTCTCCTCCACTCTCCAGTCATCTCGTCCCGTTTTGGCCCATATATCTTTCTCAAAACCTTATTTTCAAATACACGCAATTTATGTTCATCTGCTAGGGTCGTACTCCAACTTTCGCAACCGTAAAGAATTACCGGCAGAATAACCGTTCTGTATATTTTTAATTTCAATTTCCTTGATATTAATCGCGATGTTAGAAGTTTTTGGACTGAGTAGAAACATGCGTTCCCCGATACTAAGCGACTTTTTATTTCTTCCATGACCTCATTTTTGCTTGTTACGTATGCTCCCAAGTATTTAAATTTGTTTACTTTCTCTATGACCTCATCCCTAATTCTTATGTTTTTAATTCCTTTATTCCCTGTGCTTCGGCTTGTTACCATGTATTTTGTTTTATCTATGTTTACCTGCAGACCTATCTCATCGCACGCTTCTACTAAGACATCGGTGTTGCTTTGTAGTGCATCTATATCGTCCCCTATTAAATCTACATCATCCGCGTATACAAACAGTTGATTCAAACCATTCAATGATAGTCCCTTTTTGTCCCCTTTAATTTTTAAAATCGCATATTCTAACGCGAAGTTAAACAGTAGTGGTGACAAGGCATCGCCTTGTTTCAATCCGTTGCGAATCTTGAAACTATCTGACATATTATTACCTATCCGTACTCTGCTTATGGGGTCGCTGAGACACATCTTCACTAGTTGGACCAATTTTTTCGGTATTCCAAATCGTATCAGGATACTGTATAACTTTTCCCTTTTGATAGAATCATATGCTTTCTTAAAATCAATGAATAGCTGATGAACCGTCCCATTGTATTCCCATTTCTTCTCCAAAATTTGTCTCAAAGCAAAAATCTGGTCCAACGTGGATCTATTTCTTCTAAATCCACATTGGTGATCTCCAATTATTTCATCTACGTATACATTTAGCCGTGTTAACAGAATATTACTTAATACCTTGTAACAAGTTGGAAGTAACGAGATTCCGCGGTAATTATTGCATAAAAACTTATCGCCTTTTTTGTAAATCGGAACAATTATTGATGTTTTCCATTCCTTTGGGAGCTCCTCCTTTCTCCATATAGCACTTATCAATTTATGTAGTTCCTTGATTAGTGCCGTTCCTCCTGTTTTAATTAATTCGGCTGGAATATTGTCTATTCCTGGTGATTTGAAATTTTTCAATTTCTTAACCGACATTTCGATCTCGATCTCGCTAGGTTCGGGAATCCACGGTTCTGCGGTATGGATTTCAAATTCCTCTGTTTGTTCCCCGTTGTGTACATTAAGAAGTTTGTCGAAATAACTTTTCCACACATCGA
>JAGDQP010024779.1:0-27574 GCA_022664845.1 Lepisma saccharinum
TTTACGTCAAAACACTATTGCATCACGCTGTTCGGAAATAAACGTCCAAAATGCACAATGTCCGTATTCAAACCTCCCTGCCTCTTGTATGGGACAGATGGAACTGTGAGTAGTATCTGTTGAAGGCTACAACAGACAGACAGACTTCACTCCGTATGAAGTGTAGTTATAAGTGTCAGCACGTGTTACAGTTCTCTGTGCAACATGCTGGAACCGCGTGATTAACGAGCAGTTTTCTTGCAGGAGTTAAAACTGGTACATACGGCGGCAGAAACGTAATATGATGACAGCATGCGTTAGGCTCAATATCAGAACAGACAATGTACCACTAGCGTGAAATATTTTGTGCCAGGGATCAGAGACTCCCAAGATCAGGAAGGTAGAGGACTTAAGACAAGAATAGAACGCTTTAAAGGTATGTGTAAAGGCAAATCCACTCACCATACCACCGTCCGGGAACTAACTTGCTCTACAGTTCAGCGTTTCCAGCTCTACCATTTGTGACCATCTACATATCAAATTAATTTTCATAGCAGAGTTTAATTTTAGTTCATATTATCTGTTTATATTCTAAAGATGTTGCGAATCATACACAAACAAATTAACAGCAGTAATATCACTATGAATGTGTTCACTAAAGCAATATGGCCATCTTAATAGTAGAAAAACAGCGAATTTCAAATCGTGCGAACAACTGATAGTTTTTTTTTTAATAGGGAAGGGCATCTCTAATTAATTATGGTATCTCGATGGCATGAAGTACATTCAGAAATTTGTTGTTCTAGAGACCCAGTTCTCGTAATCTAGAGTCGAAAGTGACTAGCTAAGGAAATGGCGAAAATGCCATCCAACCTTTCTCACACGTCTATTCTGACTGAAACATTTTCAGGTCTTTTCTTACTCCCTCAAGGCGAATATTGCGATAGTGTCTGAAGTAGAGTCCTTGCCCTTGTCCATTCTTTTCCTCAAAGATAGTTTCACCTTTTCTTCGTTCTTGAGATTTGTTACTATCTTCAGTTATAGATAGATGCTTGAACAGGTCTTTAATAACAGTAGAATAAAAATAGGTATTCTAGATAGTAACAGAACCTTTAAATACTCATAATTGCATCCCTAGTGTGCTTAGGATTGTATTATATGTTTTGCTAGCATTGTTCTTTGAAAGTCGAAAAGGAATAGAAGCAGCAACTACTACATCGTTTTAAGAATGAAGAATATAATTATTTTGTCTCTTTGTAGCAACTTTAACTTTACTAGTAGGTTTAAAAGGAAAATAATTTCTTCTCTCAAATGGTAGTTGGACACGTAGAATGTTCCAGATGTTAAAAATATATTTAGGTATAACCGTTCCTTCTTTTCCTTATGCTTAATATGCCATTTATAAATGGTGAAGACTATTTCTGTGTATATATATTGGGGGTTCTAAACTTGAAATTTAGTGTGTATTTATTGAGAGTTCCGAGTAGTTTCATCTTCATCTTTCAGATGACTTTCTTCTCCAACTTATGCACTTATATTCTTTTTTTCTCACTTTGACAGACACGGCTGAACAGTAATGCCATGAGCACATTACCCAGTAGACCTAACCTCTCTGGGGTAACTGGAAGGGGTGTGAAATCTCAGAGCATTATCGAGGAAAAGCAGGCCTCCATGATATATGTGCAGGTATTCTGCTTGACCTTTGGTAGTGCTCTTAACATAGTAAAAGCAAAGGTGTCAAAGGTTTAGCTTGTTCTTGTCATTAGTACATTCATGTTTACCAGCTTCGTGTAGTTGTTTTCTTTAACTGAATGAGTACTTAAATAAAACATTTGTTGGTATCGAATTGTGAGAGTTGTTGAAGTCGGATGAAGTGGGAAGTATTGTATTGTGAGTCTTTCTTGTTCTTGTTTTTACTTTCAACAACTAACATGGTTTATTTTCAAATTTGCATGCTGCATGCAGGTTTCTGTTCATTATGTTATATTTTTGTACCCACCTTGTAAAGCTTAGATGTTATGTTTGGTTTAAGAATGATTAACCATAATTAATTCACAGATCACTTCCTTTGAATATTTTTCCAGCCAGGATATCCATATTTCTGTAAGCAATTTTGTTAAGGAGAGATAAGGTGGTTATTGTCAGATGGCGAATTTGTAAAGTGGTAATACATTGAAGTGCCAAAAGTTATGGGATAAAGGGAAGGAACTAGTTGACGGCGCGGTAACATCGCGGCAAACCGGTCGAACGGCGCGAAGTAGTTGCAGTGCGATCAGTTGGATTTCTGTGAGTGCAGTGAAACTTTCTGTACCGTAGTGATGGCAACCCGACGGGAATTATCGGCGTTTGAGCGCGGGATGATAGTTGGTGCTAGACGAATGGGACATGCGATTTCGAAAGTCGTCCGGACATTAAACTTTACTCGCTCCACAGTATCAAGGGTGGACCGTGAGTACCGCATTGGAGGCATTACGACCCATCAAGGGCAGCCCAGTGGCCACGCACGGTACTGAATGATCGCGATCGGCGACTTCTCGGCAGACTCGTCCGGGCAAACAGACAAACACCAGTGCGTAGTCTTACAGCAGGAATCAATGCAAGACGTCCAGGAACGTGACTCAGAGGTCAGTGCAGCACAGTTTGGTCTCCATGGGCATCGAAGCCCTACACGTGTGCCGGTGCTAATCGCTGCCCACCATCGGCGGCGACTCACATGGGCTCGGGAATACGTGGATTTGGCCTTCGAGGCCTGGCAATGTGTAGCGTGGTCAGATGAGCCACGTTTCCAATTGGTGCGCGCGGATGGTAGCCTCCGGGTGTGGCATAGACCCCATGACGCCATGGACCCAAGTTACCAACAAGGCACTGTGCAAACTGGCATTGGTTCCGTCATGGTGTTGGGCGTGTTTACGTGGTATGGTTCGGGTCTTTTGGGCCGCTTGAACCGGACATTGACCGGTCAGCGCTATGTTCAGCTGCTTGGTGACCATCTCCAGCCCTTTATGGACTTCGTGTACCCTACCAACAATAGGATTTTCCAGGATGACATTGCCCCATGTCACTGGGCCGCAATGGTGCGCGACTGGTTTGAGGGACATTCAGACAACTTCCAATGCATGATTTTTACCCCCTAGATCGCTGGACCTGAACCCTATCGAGCACATGTGGGATATCATCTAACGGGCTATTCGTGCCCAGGATCCTCTACCTTCAACAACCACAGAATTGTGAGCGACAGTCAATACTACATGGCTGCACATCCCTCCAACGGACTGCCAGCGACTTGTCGCGTCCCTTGCACATCCCGTACCTGCGAGTTGTTTCACTTCGTCGTACTCGAGGGGTCTCACACATTATTAGGTAGGTATCCCATGACTTTCGGCATTTCAGTGTATATAAGAAAACTTACGGATACATCGACGACAGTAGGGTGTATCGAAAAGGGTTTTTCGTCTGAAATTCCGGTTCGCTAGTGCTAAAGAGTGCGCATTGGTGGCAGATTTTTTTATTTATTTACTTAAAAAAAAAACAGGTGGTTTTGAGGTCCCGCATCGACTTTGAAAATTTTACTGAAGGAGGCTAGACAACTCGCGGAACTTTGTCCTAAAATGTGCATTTTCATCTTTGTGACCCAGTTTTTGTCACTTTTACCGACAGTTTTTGTCTTTTGATACGTCATAGACATTCAACAGAAGCTTAGAACCCTGTTTAGGGTGGTTGTAGAAGCTTGTGCCTCACATAATGGTTAAAAATGTGTCCTTAGTTTATAAAAACATGTTTAGCTTTAAGAGATTCATGCTAAAATGTAGAGAGACTGCAATGGTGACTTTCTTTTTCTCGCTGGAGTCGCGTGAGCAAACAAAGACGATTGGAACAATGAGACTTGGGAGGGGATGTTGGGGGTAAGCCTTTGTTTTGATGGCGACTGACTCTTGATTGCTTTATACTTGGATAGCTAAACGAAAAATAGCTATCCAAGTAAGACAATTGTGCTGCCAGTTGGCGGGTTCTGTTATCGGTAGTCCATGTTGTTAGCCATTCGTCAGCTGGATTTCATACTGAAAAGTATTCAAAGACGTTATTGTTAATATGTGCTTGTGAGTTATTACTGTTCCCTCCCTGTACTATCTTTAGTGCTAGGAAAGAGGGACAAATTGTTTGGATCTCTACAAGAATTGCAGGGACGTTATATCCCAGTTTACTGGTATGTAATGAAGTATTTCAACTTGAAAAGGAAGAAGAGAAAGAACGAATGTAATAAAGATTTTCCGGTTGCTGAGATTGCTAAGTCAGCTGCAGAAAAAAGTACTTGAATAATGGCATTTCTACCTGTTCTTTGATTACAGCGAGTTGTTCCAGTGATACGGATTATTATAAATCATGTCAGAACGTGCGCAAATCTTCGAAGTGTCCAAGTAGAAATAATGTATAAATAATAGCTTTTGTAGAAATAATGACCTGTATGATAGTTCAAGAGGCAAAGAGGAGATTCTTTGGCATTTGCCCCGGCAAGTGCTCCGCGAAGATTGTAGATGTGGAAAAAAAAAGGTTTGTTTCTACAAGACCAAAGAACAGAAACGATCGGGTGGATATATAAGTACGAATTCGGTTGAAGTACAAAGAAAAAAGACGTGTTACCGACCAACTATAGTCAAGTAGTACCGATTCGAATTACGAACCTTAATCACAGACATCTCTCTTGCTGCCGCTGTTTTCAAGGATTTCAAGAAGAGAGCTTGGTTAATGATTATATACGCCGCATTCGAAGCCATGGGTCTAGTGCCTAACGATAATCTTCAAAATGCAATTCTTCTGGAGATATAAACTGTTCGTCTCTTACGTATTCACGTAAGACACGACTCTTTTTCGCCATCGTGGCACTATCACTAACGGTTGTACAGGGAAAAAACAATAGTAACACACAAGCACAAATTAACAATTACAGCAGATACTTTTTAGCGTGGAATCCAAATGGCTAACAACATGGACTACCGACAACAGGACTACCCCCGCCCCCCAGTTGATAGCACAATTGTCTTACTTGGATAGCTAACTTTCGTTTCGCCCGAACTAATCATACGTGAATACCAGTAAAACGAGGGCTAACCATTGATGCCTCATATCTACATTTTTTGTCACCTGAAGTGGTTATTATTTTTTTATTGAAAGGAGAAACATTGGCGGACTTCCCAGTTGAAGCTTCGTAACAGATAAATCTGGAGTTAAATTAAACGTTTATTTTTCACGAAGTTTTAGCTGGAAAGTCCCCCAATTTGTCTCCTTTTAATAAAAAGACAACCACTTTAGGTGACAAAAATTGTAGATACAAGTTACCAACAGTTAACCCTCGATAAGGCAAATGAAGAGTCAGTCCCCATCGAAACAAAGGCTTATCCCCACATTCCCTTCCCAAGCCTTATTGTTTCAATTGTCTTCGTTTGTTCACGAGACACCAGATCAAAAAAGAAAGCCACCATTGCAGTCTTCCTACATTCTAATAGGAATCTCTCTAAGCGAAACGACCTCAGAAAAATCTGCCATGAATGCACACTTTTTATCATTAGGGCACCGGAATTTTCGGCAAAAAGTTTTTCTCGATACACCCAAGTGTACAGCTGACCAGCTGCAGATATTACATATTGGCACAGTGGACTTAAATTCAATAGAGTTTAGGGCTCAGACCAGGGTAGAGTAGGGAGTAGGATGTGGGAAGTAGTATCCCGACACTAGTTAGAAGGTTCCATTCCGGCATTCGGTACCGGAATTATATCTACATCGTACATTTTCATAATGTCGTATTCAACTTCATTTACACTATAAACATAGTAGAAGATATTCAAAACAATGGTGTGGCAATTGTTGGTAGCCAAAAAGTTCCTTATCACAGTAAATTAGAAATATATGGTCATCCATTTTCACTTTACGACCGGAGGGTGACTTTGTGCTTTAAGCTTATTGCTCGTTCACCCATTCACGCTGCACTCGTAAAACTGAATCTTCGAAACTCCCATCAATGTTGCAATTGCGGACATTCTAACACCAGTCATTCGGGCCCGGATAATCGTGCCGCGTTCATAATCAGTTAAATTCATTCTTTTTTCACTCCTAAACACACATTACAGTAAGAACAGAGATTAACGTAACGTCCGTGGCCAGCAACACTTCTCCTTGCACCCTCCATTGGTAATATTATGTTACATGTATGATGGGACTTCAGTCCGTGATAATATGCACTGCCGTTGTATAATCTTCATGAGTGTTGTGCCTTGGCTCCGACTCTCGGAATCACATTTTACGTGTGTGTACAGGAGGACATTGTAGTAGGTGCACAAATCCTTTGCACAAATGAAAACGTGGCAACCTTTCATCGGTTAAACATGATCACGAAAAACAGTAGAAAAATTTGAGAGGAGCAGTCTTGGGGGGGTTATGCTGCCATACTGGAAACTAGCTACATCTTTTATTTCCATAGTTCACATTTGTTTTACTTTCAAATTCATAGTTTTTAATCGAACCGGATGGAAAACTTGGAGTGACAATCTTTGATATTCGTGTGTTCATTATGCAGTAACTTACTCATTCGGTAGCTCTTGTGACTACGAATCGGGCGGCCCGGGTTCCATCCCGGCCAAGACGCTAACTTTTCTTCAGTGCTCCCATGCCTGAGTCTCTGAGGTGCACTCAGCCTCCTAACAAATTGAATACCATTGCCTTGGTACTCCTGGACACCTTGGGAGGGGAAGGCGGTCGAGCGTAGGACTCATCATCCCACCTCAGTTCGTGCTGTAGGTCGAGAATATGTGGGGCACTACCTCCACATCTCTCATGCACCGTTTACGGCGCGTGCGCATTGTACAAGGATACCTTTACCTTACATACAATATACAGGACGTGAAGGTCATGCCTAGAAGTGTTTTTTTTTCTAAATTATCCTCAAAATGTTTAATTGATTAGTCAGCTGTATGTAAAAGGTGGGAGAGAAAAGTTAAGCTACTTAGGGGGCTCGAACGCTTTGGTGGCGGGTAATTTGCAACTTTAGCATCGGAATTTATTCGTTATCCTCTTTTGTTTCTTAAATGTTGTTGCATCTATTATTTTGCATGCATTCCTTTGAGATATTGAAAATATTGTACCATTAATGTGTTAAATTGTCTTTTATCGTTTTATTCTTTTTCTTTTTTTACGGAATGGAGCAGAGGCCAGTAATAACTTTAAAACTCATACTATATGGTTTTATGCTAGTTAAAATTGTATGTAGATCTTCTATTTGATAGATGTACAAGATCTATACGAAACGTTAAATAATAATAATTTTCTTTATTATGTTTACATATGTTATATATGTTTATGACAGTAATGAATACCTAAATTATTTTCTTTGGGGCTACAGTAATGAAAATCATGAGGAAGTAGTTGTTAAATATTTTAGTGCAGTACGTAATAGTGTATATATTCATTAGAATCTGCAAATCTAGTCCAGACTTGGCACATTTTTGACGGAGAAATAATTTTCGTACTGGCTAGATACACGCAGCGGGTGATGGTTTATGATTTTTTTTTTTTTCTGTGATTTAGAATTTAATTTTCCTGAGTTTCTGATTGGATAATTGGTTAGTAAGAGGCTTACAGAGATAATTGATCCAAATTGGGTCTGGGTTTGTATGACTTTTTATTATGCCTATATCCTGCGCAATAGAAGTTAAGGGGAAGAAAGCGCACGGAAGACTGGTTTAGATATGTGCTGTAGACCGCTAAGTGTCAACTTCAGTTGTGCGTTGATAATATCTTTCACATGTGGTTATGAAGATATCTAGTTGTGGAAAGGATATATGTGTAATCCCCTCCTACGCAACTTTTAACCTAAGCGTGATAGTAAGTAAATACGTGCAAAACACAAGGAATGCATATTAGCGAGGCGAGGCCGAAGTATTTATCCATGCAAGTTACAAGCTTCCACCGTATGAGCTGCCTTGGACACATCGTCTACAATGAGCCAAGATCCATCGCCTACAATTCTCACTGTAAAGAGACAATTTTCCCACGGAATGCAAAAGTTAACAAAAATATCAGCCAGCTCAGCAACACATCGCGGCACGGAAGGATGATACAAAACAATGAAATGTCGATTTTGAGAAACGCTGCAAAGAGTTTGCACGCAAGTTCAAAGCGAAGCATATCAGTAAATGCATGACTAAAGCTTTAGGAAAATCACTCAGCAGGTGACAAATGCAGTGGTTTGGTATGCACGACGAAGCCTGGGTCTACTTTATTGATAACAGTAAACCACGAGACATCTTTCCTTTACAAAAAGCATGCTATCGAGGGAAGATTGCATACCCTTAATGAGCGATTTTTAATGTTAACAGCGCAATGACAAGACCGTTGTAGAGTTAAATATATGTATACAATTTTAGCCGGAATTTTTTTTCAGAATTATGGTAATAGCAGGATGGGAATCAGCCAGCTGCGGATCAGGCGAATCGTTGGGAATATCAAGATAAATGCAGAACTCTTCTTTGAATTCGGTGGTAATTTGGTTGCAATGCATTTGAAAGCGTGAATTCGTATGAACAAGACCTCCGGCCACACTTCTCGATGTGCAATCACTTGATTCATGCAAACTAACACTCCACTCTTCGTCCTCGTACGCGCTCACGACTACATGCGGAAGTGAATTGTAGAGAGAAGTTGTTCAATTACAATTGAAGAATTAATGTTTTGTCTTCGAATAGTGTCTCGTGGAATCTGCAAATTTTGTAACCTGTTTGCCTAAATTTTATTATCTATAGTGACTTGTTCACAATTTGCTGTGTGTTAAAAAAAAAAATTAAGACTTTTCAGAAATAAAAAGCAGCTACCTAATTCTTTGTTTTAGATTCATGTAAACTGAGACATCTAATAGTATTTATATGAATCTTAAAAAACTTTGTCGAAGGCTAATATTATGTAGGTAATGCTACGACTGACTGACTTCTTAAGAGTGACGGTGAGATTTGACGAAAGAGAACAGATGAAGTAATTAAAATTGGTACTACAAACAGAAGTAAAAGTCATTGCAGAAGATAATTAGGAAAAACAGTATCATAGATAAGATTTTATTTGAAGGACAGGGATGGGACAGTTACATTGCTATATCTTATAAGTCTGTCTTATTTCCAGAAGAACCATTCTCTACTACTGATCATAAATGTATTAATTTAAGTAATTGAAGGGTGTTATATCAAAAGGGGTAACGACAGTAGGTGAAGGGCTGTACGTGGTAGAGGTATGGGCATCATCTTGGATTCAGCCTGAGAATTTCAAATAGGAAGGGATCGTATGACATACCGTTTTAGGCTATTTTGTTCTCATATATTCAAATATGGAAACATTTGTCACCTACGTTTGTTGGTTTATCATATAGGGCTTCTGAAAGTTGGAATTTGGCATCCTACAACATGTGCTCAATTTGACAACACACTAAAATTCTAATTTTTAAAATCATTATGGACTCTGCGTGACACATCAGTTTCCATAGCGGCGCAGGCATTCTGGAGATGATGTGGGTCGTTGATCGTGCCACGATACATCATGTCTTAGATGACCCCAGAGATACAAAACAAAATGTGTGAGAGCAGGTGAACGGAAGGAGCCATACGATGGGCCGTCGCTGAACGAGCCATCATCTCGGAAATTGGGGGCACAGCATAAACTAATAGATACCAATTTAACTACTGTCAATCCCAGTTTAGAAAAAGGGAAAGATTTGCTAATTCTTAACACCGATCGGTCAGGTAGTACCTATAAATTTCATTCTACGCGGACGTTTCACATAAAGGGGATCCAAGTACTCCAGCACATGTTCATAATGGTACAAAACAACGCACTCGTATTTCATTCAGCCTATATTATAATCAGACAGAATTTTGCATTGCTCACTTTTGATTTGCTTACAAGAGAAAAAGAATAAATTTGGTCCTGTTGTTGCCAGTTCATTAAAAGATTTACCAGACAATATGAAGTTTTTTGTAGCACATCTGGTAAGTGGTAAGTTTACCAAGCAAATAATAATAGTACAGGGTGCGGCAACGTTCATAGTAGGATATTAAAAACACACCATAAGGCAGTAACTGTAATTTATTGATTACCTCTTATGTCAATTAATAGTTAAAGGAATGCCATTTACTAATGTGTAAGTCATTGTCCATTGCGTGGATTACTTTTTGAATATGACGCCTGTCAAATGATGCCCCCTCTGCACAACACATTCATCTAGGCGGCGTTGGAAGCTTGCCATAACTCGGCGTAACGTATTCCCTGGGACATTGCCGACGGCAGTTCTGATGCGATCCTTCAGCTCAGGAATGGTGGCACAACGTGTTCGGAAAACTTCTTGCTTCAGGTGGCCCCAGAGGATAAAAGTCTGCACATGAAAGATCAGGTGAGCGAGGCGGCCAGGAAACGTCACCAAAACGATAAATTACTCTACCTGGAAATGTCTGTCGCAAGAAATCCTTGCAAATTCTGGCTGTATGCGAGGTCGCTCCGTCTTGTTGAAACCATAATTGTTCCACATCCACAATACCTAATTGGGGAAGAACGAAGTCTTGCAGCATCTTTAGGTAGCGTTCACTGGTGACAGTTACAGCCACACCGCGGTCATCCTCAAAGAAGTAAGTGCCAATAATCCCAAAGGAAGCAACTCCACACCACACTGTGACACGAGAACTGTGCAAGGGCTTGATGTGCAGTTCATGCGGGTTTCCATCACTCCAATAACGCATATTCTGTTTATTCACTGAACCCCATAACTCGAAATGGCTTCATCTGACATCAGGATGGTGTGCAACATTTGTGGATTTTGGCAAAGGAGATCACGCATGGTTAAGCAGAATGTTTCTCGTGCAACCCAATCGCGAAGCCTAATTTCCTGAACAATCTACAGCTTATATGGGTGAAAATGGAGATCTTCGTGCAATATTCTCCTGAATGAGCAATCGGACATTTGCAAAGTTTGCGAATGACGACGAGCAGATCTTTTTGGGCTACGCAATATTGCAGCACGAACATTTTCCACGGCTTCTGGTGTCCGCACAGTTCTTTCACTTCTTCCCGGTTTGCCATTGCAAACAGAACCTGTTGTTCGAAATGCACTTACCCACCTCACAATGGTCCGTCCATCTGGAACTTTCCCATGACGTCCCAAGTTGAAATGTTGCCGAAATAGACGCTGGGTAGCAATAACAGAGTCGTTATTCTTGAAATAACTTTCAACAGCAAAGGCACGATGCTGTGCACTCCACCGATCCATTTCACTGTCACACTCGAAATGGCAGCTCATTAGTACACGAATGCGGCACGAGCTGGCGCATATTCATGCAGTACGTCATTGTACTACGCAAGTCAAATTACGCTATGAACGCTGCCGCACCCTGTAGTAACAAACGATTGTTTGTATCAAATAGTATTTTAAAAAGGAATACTTTCAAGGAACTAGTAAAACAGCGTTAGTAGTTGGTGACGACAGTCCAAATTTGACAGTGATTAAAATTCTACAAGGAACGTCATTATGTCAAGCACTAGATGCATATTTTGTTGTCAGTAGAAACGAGCTGCTCGAACACGAAGTTAGTGTTGAGAACGACAGAGTGGGTAGTCTTCGAATGCATTCATTAATGCATAATCAGTTACGAAAAATATACCAAAATATGATTCGTTGTGCTTGTTACAAATGCGGTCACAAAGCTGAAATCTTGGCATATTTGAGAATGTGAATGCAATTAACTTTGGTACGGATGTTTTGATTTCAGTTTGTAACTTTCGCGAAAGTGAGACGAGATTTATTGCTTTCACTGTGGAAAGTTGTTGTCTGATACACATTTTCGAATTCAGTGTTTCCATGTGCAAATACTGTATGTGATGCAAATATGATGATATGTATATTTCATTTACTTTGTGACAATGTTTTGTTTAATTTCAATTACAAAACAAAAATTAAACATCTTTTCAACTCTATTAGACAATTTATTGTATAAAAATATAACAAAAATGTAAGTACATACTTTATTTAATGCATAGTTTTGCATGTTTAATGTGTTTCTACAATTAAATTTATTTTTGAATAATCTATTTCAAAATTCTTATCTCATAAATAAATAAAACATAGATGACAATGTCTTCATATTTGAGTTTGTAGGAACAAGCTAGTGTAAAACGAAATGTCTCATTTCTTATTTTAAGTTCTCGAGATAAATCCAAGAATGATTTCAAGACGGCGACCATGATGCTGTACCCCATACTAGGTGAAGCCTAGTATGTCATTACCCAAGGGTTGGTTCAGATTCCCGCAGTGGTTTCAACACAACAAGTGACTTCATGTATATGCTTTACCATATTATAAATAGCTAAAATTGACATTTTCAAAAATTCCTATTCAAAATTTTCAACAAGGTTGGGTCTGTGGATGTCATTTTCGCTCATGGCAGGTGAAAAAATATTCCTTGTAAATATCGACTGATCAGTTGACGTAGTTTCCTTGTTAGTGCCAATAAAAATTTATGAGCGTGGCGAACAACAGCCATCATTACAAGTATAATAAAATGTTCGGAATCATCTGACTACATAACGTAAAAAACACGGCTACGAAAAGCATGCAACTGTCAGTACACCACATTAATTTTACGTTTAATTCATGTAACCTAAAATGGCATGTAATGTGACAGTCTTCAGTTACCAAATTTGTGTTTTCTGATATACTTTTCCTGTGTTTTATTTTTTTGTATATACGTTTAGTTATTTCTTTGAATAAACAAGATTAGGCTGTTGTTAATGAAATATGTTACTGTCTTAGTCTCGTAGCAGAATGCAGACACCACCTCAAGCTGAAGAAACCACTACAGAAGCACAAGGAAAAACAGAAACGCTGAGTGCTTCCAATTCCTCTCTCAATAGTTCTGCTTCTTCGGGAGGGAAAAGTTGGGCTGACAAATTGAAAGGGAACGCACCAACCCCAGTTAATGAACCAAATACAACTGCAGCATCTGCTGAGGACATTCCGAAACAAACTGTAAACAAGGATGATGGTAAGTCTATACTTTATTCAGCTATTTTAATTGTTGGAATGGAAGAGGTAGTGTAGTGAATGTGTATTAAATTTAAATTTATGGGAATGACGTGGTGAAAGCAAATGCTTAGCTGCAAAGCATTATTGATGTGATTCTCAATGATATAAATAATGCTAAAATTACCTAAAAAAAAATACAGGTCAACAGGGTCTCGGTAACACGGATGAAAGTAGGTGTTTCTTATTGTACTTTTGACGCTGAATTCAGATATCTATGTGAACATTTTCCACCACGTACCATTTTTCTGTTATTTTGTCTTAACAGGTATCAAGCTGCAGTGTAGACCTAGCAATAGAGAGAAAAATGAACGTAACTAGAAGAAATACAGAGTTTTGAAAATTGGCAGTATGACACAGTTCCATGTACTGAGTCACATACTAAATTTGCGACCCTAGTGTGCTGAAAAAATGGCACCTAAAACAATTTCTTGTAAATATCTCACTTGAAAAGCATTCTAGAGCAAAATGTCTTTCATCTACGTAAAATTCTCTACAAGAAAGGTTATTTCCATTCTTCTTCTAGAATATACCGTTTAGACGCTAGACGTGCTTGAAATTAAAATTTTAGGGTATGTATGTATATTTACATAATTGGACCTAGTTCGGTCAACAGTACGCCAATCAGAAAACAAATAACATACATTTCCTAGGTAAGATGCTAGGTTAACTACAAACAATAAAATTATGGATCCTTTCTTGGACATACTGTCTTAAAAATAGTCTTCACCGAAATTGAGTTGTCCGGAAGTTCGTATTCAAAAGCTTTACAGATCGCCAAACATTCTGCGTCTGAGTATGTCTTGATATACAAAAATATTTGTAATTTCGGAACTATAAAAGAAACTTTGAAACTTTCGGTGTTTATAACACATACCTGAGGGTATCCATGATGAAGTATAAAGCTTTAATTCATGAACATATGCCATTACAACGTATAAGTACGAATCAGAAAAAAATAAATTTATCGTAACAAAAAAACATCTTACAGCTTATATTTGAAATCATCGCCACAAGTTTAGTAAAAAAAAAAAAAAAAAAAAAAAAACCATTGATTGTTATCTGTGTTACCGAAAAAAAGTTAAAATTTATTGCCCTGTGTTATTAGTACTTTTTTTTTTAAAAAAAAGTAGGTATCCAGCAATGGTACTATAATTATATGGTGCAAAATCGGAAATATATGTGTAGAAGCGCACACACGCGAAAAAAAATTAACGCTCGCAGTGTCTAAAATTTTTATTCAAGTTTTTTGTTGTTTTTGTTTTGTTTTATTGGTAAGTTTTTGAATTAGACGTTGATTTGCAAATTCTTTGAGCATGTCTGGTTAGTGGATATTGGCTTCGTATATATTCTAAAGTATTATTCGTTGGTCGTGCTGCTGTGACTGAAAATGATGAATTGGAATTTTGCGTAACTTCCGAATTTCTTTGTATCTTCTAATAATAAAGAACAACTAGATAAAAGCATTTATCCAGTTTGACATACTAGGAAGTACAGATAATGTATTTTGATATTAAGGAAAATGTCATGTAATATATGTACAGTGTTGAAAAAGTTTTATTCTTCAAGCTCGTTCTTTTATAACTTTATTCTCTTAAAACTTATTCAACAGAACTCACGGATGTTAGCTTTTAACGGAGGTTGATTCCTGCATGTAAGAGTTAACGAAGTTGGCGTACCCTGTTCTTAATACTAATTAATAATTAAGTGGAGCATAATTAGGTTCGATGTGTTCGTCAAAAAAAAATATCCATCTTCATCCATTTAGAATAGTAATCAATCCCCTTAGAGGAAGTAGTAGTGATTAGGTATGTAAAATCATTTTTCCCACGCAAAATTTGAAGTTGTTTAAATAAAACGAAATTCGAGCAACTGATATTTCGATTTCTCGCTTAAAACTTTGCTTTCGTGTTTAGTTCTAGACTCAGTTTTAGTTTTTGTTTTCAAAATTATTTTTTTAATATAAGCAAATTATATCAAAAGTAAATATTTGAAAAGGAGTTTAAGAAAATTTTCCAAGAAAAATCATAATTAGAAAATTTAGTGAGAGCCAAACGAAACTCGATCCCCCAAAATTCGGAAATCAGTCTTTGTGTACATTCCTAATGGTGATATGAATGTTACTGCACTTAAGGCTTGTATACCCTTTGGTTGAAAGAAACTTCTCAGCCAGATCATTTGACATAATACAAATTCGTCCAGTTAACGACAATCTTACTAATTTATTCGGCGTAAAATGCATTTGGAAGTTTTCATTATAACTTGTGAGATCTATCAGAACACCACCATATTTCCTTCCAATATATTAACCTAAATTCAATGAGTAGCAAACAAATTTACCTTCTTCTTCCACCAAACGGAGACTGTAAACTTGGTTAACCTACACGTAAGTACAATACGCTAAGCTAATTAATATTATCCTATCTAAATATTTAAACTATTGCAGATGTGTTGACTGCCACTTGCAGTTAAAACGCCATTCTACCACTGTGTAGAGTGTGAAGTTCTAAGGTGAGCCTGGACAGGCGTAAGCCATAATGCTGTTACCGCCCATACAATTAATTTTATCTTATCCAAGGTGATGGGCATAATTTTGTTTGTATCTGTGAGAGTATCTTTTCTATTACATTGCTAGTCAACTTCGTTAAGCTTTGCAACAACCTTAACGTTTTTTCGTATCTTAATATATGTAGATTAGGTTTTAGAACTTACCTCTATTTTCTTGTTTTGTAGATGATTCTCAAGGATGGGAAACTGTAAAAGCAAGATCACGCTCTAGAACTTCACCAGCAAACAAAGTTCCTTCCCTTGGTTCGTCGTTGTCACGAAGTGCTGGGAATATCAAGTCTAGAGTAGAAAGAAAAGGAAGCAATGGAAACAATGCTCAGTTTCAGAACAGTACAAAACCACGTTTTCGTTCAACAATATCAGCTGTATCATTGCCTGCCCTTGCATTCGATGACGTTCAAGAAAACACCCGTGTACATGTCAAAAGAGAGAGAAAATTTTCGGGTTCAGATATTAAACAGCATGATAGAAAACAGAATGGCAAATCTAGGAGTTTTCAAGATAGTCAGAGGAACCGAAAGAAATCCTTAACTCCAAAGGATGACAAGGAAACGTCTAAGAATTCAAGTGTTAGCATTAAAAATTCGATTAATTCTAATAAAAAGGATAGAGCAATTAAAGTCTCCGAAAAGGAAAATGTGAATATGATTTCGTCGAAAGAAGAAATAAAGAATTCAGAAAAGGATGTGAGTTCTCATAACCTGAAGAAAGCAAAGGAGAATGGAGGACTAAAGAACAAGAAGGATAAAAAGAATGTAGTTGCTCAGGAAGATAAGCAAAATGTGTCTGTAAGCGAAGAGGAATCGAAACTTTCAGATAAAGAAAATTGTGATGCTAATGATACTAATAACAACAACAACAATAATAATAAGTGTAATACTATTCCTGACACAAAAGATGACGATAATAATGAAAGGTGAGTAAAACTCGAAATTATTTAGTATTCTGACTCTTGTTTCTAACAGTATTCAGAGACTGCTAGTTAAAAATTGAAACCCAGTTTTATTATGGTAGTTGGATATATTCCTTTTAGTTAACTTCTTATCCTGATACGATTTGGAATTCCGAAAAATATTGGTTCAACTAGTGAAGATGTGTCTCAACGACCCCACAAGCAGAGTACGGATAAGTAATAATATATCAGATAGTTTCAAGATTCGCAACGGATTAAAACAAGGCGATGCCTTGTCCCCACTATTGTTTAACTTTGCGTTAGAATATGCTATTTTAAAAATTAAAGGGGACAAAAAGGGACTATCATTGAATGGTTTGAATCAACTGTTCGTATACGCAGATGATGTAAACTTAATAGGGGACGATATAGATGCACTACAAAGCAACACCGATGTCTTAGTAGAAGCGTGCGATGAGATAGGTCTACAGGTAAACATAGATAAAACAAAATACATGATAAGCCGAAATACAGGGAATGAAGGAAATAAAAACATATGAATTAAGGATGAGGTCATAGAAAAAGTAAACAAATGTAAATACTTGAGAGCATACGTAACAAGCAAAAATGAGGTCACGGAAGAAATAAAAAGTCGCTTAGTATCTTGGAACGCATGTTTCTATTCAGTCCAAAATCTGCTGACATCGCGATTAATATCAAGGAAATTGAAATTGAAAATATATAGAACCGTTATTCTGCCGGTAATACTTTGCGATTGCGAAAGTTGGAGTACGACCCTAGCAGATAAACATAAATTACGTGTATTTGAAAATAAGGTTTTGAGAAAGATATACGGGCCGAAACGCGACGAGATGACTGGAGAGTGGAGGAGACTGCATAATGAAGAACTCCACGGACGGTACGATTCACCAGATGTTGTAAATATAATGAAATGGCGATGACTAAGGTGGGCAGGCCATGTAGCTCGGATGGGGGAAAAACTAAGATTATATTCTATCCTGGTTGGAAGGCCGGATGGAAGGAGTCCATTGGGAAGACCGAGACGTCGTTGGGAGGACAATATTAGAAGAGATCTTCGAGAAGTAGGTGTTCGTGATGAAAACTGGCTTGATATTGCCTAGGATAGAATTCAGTAGCGAACGTTTGTTACTACGGCGATGAACTTGCAAGTTCCATAAGTCATATAGTTGTTAGTTAACTTCTGCGACACGTGGCGGCCGTAGCTCAGCTATATCCTTACCTGGGTCACAGATGGAGGGAGACTATAAATACAATCTGATCCTAAAATTAAGTTTGCGTGCACAATAGCATGGTGATATGGTTTGCATAAATTGCAACCTTGATGTGGGTTGCAGAACTTGTAAATGAAATTCAGTGGACAATAGATTCATGACCTTTTCCCAGTCTTAAGAGTTGATTTCCAAGGTAAAAGGTTGAATAGACCCAGGTTCAATCTGAAATCCAAGTCGTTAGCTTTGCTACAGCGTTTTTTAGTTGTTGTTTTTTTTTTTTAATTTATTCAGCAACAAGCAAACTTAATATTTAATCATTATTATTATTTGTATTTTACTTAATATTGTGCTAGTAGTATGATACTTATTTGCAGTTGAATGTGTATAGTTAATATTTGCTAGTCTGCAATACTTACCTGTCACAGCTGTTTAAAATACACTACAAAGCTCGAAATACAGCACTTCGAGAAATCGACAAATTGCGAAATTCTGAAGTGCTTAATTTTTAATTTTAAAGTGCAAAAATCTCTGTACTGTACCAATAACTCAGTGCGAGTTTTGAATTAAGGTTCATATTATGGTTTCATTTATAACATTTACATATCAGTTTCATTTCACAGAAGTTACTAGTATTTATTTGATTAAGTATAAGGTTCTGATTCACTTCTGTACGTACTAGGTTTATTGTAGTTATTTATTTAAAGACTGTACTATAATTTTTTTTTTTTCGTAAAAATTAGTCTCTTTCAACTATGAGTTTCCGATTCAACCTCGGACAATTAGTTTCGAAATATAGTTACTCTATATTTTTATAACCATGTGTGTTGTACGGAAAAAGTAAAAGTAGGAACTTGCCAATAGATATTGCAGCTTCTCAAGGCGGATCCTTCCTGGTCAATATAGATTCATCCTTTGAAACGTGATAGCACCCATTCCAGTTCTCATCATGTATGTTTGCAACCTCATGTATGTAGGTTGCAACCTCATACCGATGTGCATAACAGCCTCTTCTGTGCTACCAAACCGGAGCCCCTGAAGAATTTATTTCACATTCGGAAACAATTAGTCGCATTAGACTTCCCTCACACGGAGATGGTGGTGTAGGATAGTATGCATTGATGGCAGAGTAATGCCTAGAGGTTCTTCGTCTCGATATGCCGTTCGTGGGTCCATGCAAAGCATGTTGTCAACAGTCGACACATTTTAGTCAGTCACGGCAGTGACAAAGACGATGCGCCAGAATTACGCAAACCACCAGCACACTTGTATTCGTGACGGATCAGAGTGGAAATGATTCCTATATAAGCTACAATGATGGTGCTTCAGATAGCCCACATTTAAAATCATAAATCATGATCATCCGAAGAGCTACTTCCTTACAAGCCAACGGACGGACTTTCACACCTGAATTGTTAGTGCGCAGTTGCACAAGCAGCTACACCTATTTGTGTACATAGCAACCAAAAGTGGTTCTCACACACACAGACACTTTATAGATAGTAGCCCATGTACCGTAGGTTGTCCACATTCGAAAATTAAGTTAGTTACCCTCGTATGCTGACTAGTCTATGTGAGTAACTCATCATAAAGTGTAAATTTACGTCTGATTATTAGTTATTGTTATGTTGTTTTTTTCATTCTGTTTATTAGCAAAGAAAATAGTGAAAAGGAAATCGAAACACCAAAAATTGAAGACCTGTTTCAAGAGAGAAGTTTATTTGATGCTGATGAACTAAGAACAAGCGATGAGTGGCGTAGACAGGAGGAAATGTTGGAGAAGGAGTATCAAGAACTGGAAAAGACCGAGATTGAAGTAAGTTGTAGCTAAGTACTAGTCTGATCTCATAAGTAAATTGATACGGTTAGCTTGTGGATAAAACTACTAAATTGCTAGTTTAATATATTGAATCCTTGTTGTGGTTCTCAATAAAAAGTGATTTGTGATACTGTTGCATTCACTATTTAAATTAACGATATTGGGGCACATTGGCCTGAGGCAAAGTTGCCTAAAACCCTTAAACAAATAGTTCTAATTCAAATTAAAGCCACGTACGTTTTGAGTTTAAAATGCAGTGTGGCATTACAATGTAGTGAGCTGAAAGTGTTAGCGGAAATTGCAGTCACAGTTTCATGAAAAGAAGCGAAACCAAACTATTTGTTTCGAAGAGTTGGGATTATTGCAGGAAATATGATTTACTGAATTAGTGTTAATTTTCAGAGAGATTTTGTTGGAAGCATTGGTCGTATTTGGGATTTAACAGATTTAAGGGAAGTCTTAAAGAGAAGATGTATTTGATCGAAGTTACGTCATAGTCTGAGTAGATGTTATAATCCGTATGTGTAAAGTTAGTATTGGGGCTTGAGTAAAGAATATCTTAACCAGATTCTAGAAATTTTTTGATTACATATGAATAACATTGTTGATGTCATTCGTTTAGAGAATAAATACTTACGTCTCGCAAGTTATGAAGATTGCTACATTTGATTTTAATCAGAAGTGGCCTATATTAATTCTGTTCGGAGGTGAGCTTCATTGAGGTATTTAAGTAGTTTAGGCCAGTTGGGAATAATAAAAGAGTGTGGGCCGCGGTGGTTAAATGGCATAGCGTTCACCTCTGGTGCTAGGGTTCGTCGGTTCGATCTCTGCTCATGCCATGTGGGCCTTCTGGTGGACAAACACCGTTTACGTGGGTTTTCTCGAGGTACTCCCGTTTCCTCCCACTTTCTTCATTCCACCAATTCATCCCATTATCATTCATACGGCCTGATCCAAAGTTACCTAAAAGCCGTACAAATTAAATTCAAAATAGAAGTGTATACGTATATATAAGGTACATATAGGAGAAGGCCAGATAGGCAGTATAATAGGTAAAATTTAAATAGAAAGAAAAGGGATTGTACTTACTTAATATCTTGATGAAAATCGCGTTAACAATACACACTCAACGCTGTAGTCACTTAGAATTTTCGCATATGCGTCATCAGTAGAAGAGAATAAAGAAGTTCGTTTCACACACGTTTACAACTTAAAGTGACAGAAAAACAACATGGCGGACACCCACATCAAAAACAAGTGACGACGGTCTGTGCGTGCGCAAGCACTCATGGGAAAGGGATTATGGAAGTGGTATTTTGTGTTGCAAATACCAAATTTTGTATATATATATATATATATATATATATACTGAGTGATGCCAAAGGCCTTTAAGGGCTTTGGTCTGTCAGACAGCTGTATTACGTTCAAGTAGAAGACTACGTGGTCAGCGTAACGCCTCTTCGTAGCCGTGTATCTGAATTTCCTGAACCACAGTTCGCTACTTCTTTTATTTAAGTAGCTCCCCAATTGTCCTCACGATGCTGGAACAACACCGACATTTTTCAGCCCCCATCGGGAAGCTAACCCGGGACCACTTGCACTGAAATCGAGCGCGCTACCGACTAGGTCACGCAGGATTCTCATTCGTAAAAGAGGTAGAAAGAAAGGTACTTTCGTTACAAAATATAAAGACAGGTGTACAGGAATATCACACGAAAAAAGTGGCGCCGTTTCGCAAAGGCGTTTTCACATGATAGGAGAGAAAATGGATCATTAATAGAAATAACACTTGGCGCAGTCTTGAAACTCAAACAGGGATGATAGCATCACTGATAACAGAACCATTCGATCCAGAGAAAGGAAACAATAAAATGTACCTCGACAAATTTAAATGTTTTATCTTGGGAAATAAGGTAGAAGATAGCCGAGAAACAAGTGTTATGATGCCAAGGAGAGGGCCTATAGCATATGATGCTATCTAGAATGCTGTGACACCGGATTCAGTGGCATTGAAGAAATTCTCGTAAATACAAGGTAACCAAAAAAGTTTTTGACGTTCCATTAATCATGCGCTCACAGAGACGAAACGAAATGATGCACGTGCCTGCCAAGCGATTGGGAGTTTGTTTGACCATTGACCTTCAGTAATACAGGCACGATGCTCACACACAGCAGTCATAGCTCGTCAAGTGTAAAAGAGAAATGGATGTATGGAAGCAGCTTGCTCGCGTGTGTTTGTTGTATGACTTTAAAGTGGGCCTGTCAGCTGCCGCATCAAGCCGCCGCATATGCCAGGCATTTGCTGAGCATTACTGATGAACCTCGCAGTGGACGACCACATGTCGGATGACGAGGCCCTGAAAGCAGCCATCGAGGAGGACACTGGTCTAAAGTGTGATGAACTTGCAGAAAGGTTCCATGTTTCCGCTGAAACAGTCAGACTGCACCAGCATGAGATAGGGAAGTCATACAGGTTAAGAAAGTGGGTACCCCACACATTGTCGGCAGCCAACAAGGAACAACGAGTGACGTCCTGTTTGTCCTTGCTCACTCGGCACCTGAACACACCCATATTTGATCGCTTGTTCACTGGTGAAGAAAAGTGGGTCCTCTATGACACTCCCAAGCGTACCAGACATTGGTTGTCGCCACGTGATCTTGTTCCTCACACCTCAAGACCACCTCTGCACCCACGAAAGGTTATGCTCTCTGTATGATGGACTTGTCGCCAAGTGGTGCATTACGAGCTCCTTCCACCTGGTCAGACCATCACTGCTGACTTCTACTCACAGCAGTTGCAAAGGGTGCACCGTGCATTGCGGCAGAAAGATCTGGCATTGGTGAATTGCAAGGGTATGCTGTTCCTCCACGACACTGCCAAGCCACATGTGGCAAAGAGGATCCGGGAGACCCTTCAGTAACTTGGCTGGGAGACACTGTGCCATGCACCATATTCACCGGAGCTTGCGCCAACAGATTACCACCTGTTTCATTCCCTCGACAACCACCTGTGTGGGAGATCCTTCGCCAATGAGGGAGACCTGCGGAACGCACTCACGGACTTTGCCTCGAAGACTGCCGACTTTTATCACCAGGATATTGTGCAGCTGTAGGAACGTTAGCAAAAGGTGTTTGATGCGGATGGAGCTTACTTCGAAACCTAAAGGTACGTATCGTCCACTGTATTGCTCTTTGTTTATCATTGCTGTCTAACGGCAAAAACTTTTTTGGTTACCTTGTAAAATAGGTTCTGATGAAATTTTATTCCAAGCAGATTAATGAAATAGTTGCAAGATATTCATTTCACTATCTCGGGCTAAAACCATACCAGTCCATTCAAGGCTATATTATGGAAATGAAAAGAACGTTAACGCTATTAGCTGGCTTTCGGTGCCAGTGATGGAAACATTAGAAGAATATTACTAACCGAGCAAAAATTAACATTCCCGAGGACTGTAGATATTGTTATTTGTTTAGAACAGGCAGAGCAAAATTATTCGTCACTTTCAAGAAAGAAACCATTAGATGATCAACATTTCTGTGTTGGCAGTTCGGGTACTTTGGTTGAAAGGGATTTAGACGATAAGGCCTCAGGAGTTAGAAGAATACCTACTTGTTGGAGATGCTTAGGTACGCACCCAAGATTGAAGTGTCCAGCATTTCAGGCACCTTGTTTCTTATGTAAACGAAAAGACTATTACGGGAGGTCTAGAAAGTCGTGTTTTATATAAGAACAAGGTCAAACAAATAGACATACGAGACATACCACACTTCGAGGATGTTGATATTTCTCACACGATTGTAATAGATGATGATCTAAAGGCGGAAGGTAATATGAATGAAAATTGAAGGTAGACAAATGAGGGATCACTTTCAAACTTGATGGGTAAGAAATATCTGGAATGCCCAATTGTTAATTTCGTAGCTCTAATTCATGTAAATATATTGTCTAATGCAACTTTTAAGACAGGATGTATTCATTAGCAACGAATTCCTTGTTTCGACCCCGTTAGTAAGTTTTCGTATTATCGAGTAAGTTTTATAAGTTCGGATAATGCATCAAGTTAGGGCTGTCAAAAATATCGGTATCGGTATTTTGGAATACCGAAAATCCTGTATCACCCGTACCGATATTACCGAAAATACCGATAATATCGAAATATCGATATACCGAACAGTATGAACGTACTTAACAATATCGGAATATTGAAATACTGAATTCCTCTTATATTCTGAAAAAAATAATACTAATAACTTATATAGAGGAAGGAGCATGGTAGAGCTGAAACCAGATCCGTTCTGGTGACCCGGCTTGACCCGGACATACGGGATTCGGTTAAAAAACTTGACCCGGTCTGAGAACTTAATGAGCCCCAGTTTCGTAATTTTCGTGCTCTGTGGGGTAACACCTCCGATCTCGGTCACCCATCAAACAAACACAAGGAAATAATCAAATGCTCTACTTTATCTTCCGGGTGACGAAACCAAAATAGGGTCAGGCCGGGTCCCAAGCACAGACCCGTTCCAATATTTGACGTACTGTGCTATAATAACAATTATTCTAATGTTCATTTGAGAGTAGGGATGACCAAACGGATCCAGATACCGCCAATATCTGGATCCGAGTTAAGTTTTTTCAGGGTTTTTCCTAATCTACATAAGGCAAATACCGATGTGCCACCTTCAACATAGACCCTGGCTGACACCTTCCCGAATCCTTTTCCCTCCCCTATCCCGGCCTGAGCCTTAGATGCCTAAAGGCCATAAATAAAATTAAGTTCTTTCTCCTTTTCTTTCTTTGGCTCAGGTCGGGATGAGGATGGCAGAGGTCGGGACATTTCATAATTTACCATCCCGGCATCGCAGTTTCAGATGCATCATAATAACGAAATCCGAATTCTGGATCTTTGAATCTGCGACCGAAATCGGACGAATCCATTGGACCGGAAATCCGAAACCCCGAAATCAGAGTTTCGGATATCCGGATTCTGGCCATCCCTTGCTAAAATGAATTTTTCTGCTGGCTTTTATCCCATCCTCAAAACTGCCGCTGCGTTATTGACTTTGTTAATTGACTCCACGTGAAGTCGGCGAAACTACATTAACTGTGTTTTCATTATCAGAAAAGGTCCAAACAGTACCTGATTAGAGCGGACCGCAGTGGATGAGTGGTTAGAGCGAGCGCTCACCTCTGGCGCTTGGGTTCGTCGGTTCAAACCCTCCTCGTGCTATGTGGGCTTTGTGGTGAACAAACACCGTGTGCGTGATTTTTCTCGGGTTCTCCCATTTCCTCCCACTTCCTTCATCCATCTGGTTCTATCCTGATTTGCCTAAAGGCCTTGGAAATTAAATTCAAAATACCTGATTACAGCACAATAATTTATCAAGATGCGTGCTCTTCCTTGATTTCGAAATGAGTCTGTTCGTTAATGGAAATGTTTTAATGTTTATTATCAGTGTAGTATTCTGTAATATGAATAATCAGCTTTTTCTTTCTCATGTCATTTTTTTTTTTTTTATTATTTGAGATTGCCAACATTTCATTGCTTATCATTCGTGTAAATATGCACTATATTATTACACTGGCAAGGTTAAAAGACTGACATTTGCATCCATTTGCTTCCGACCGGATGGTTGTCAACTTTTCTGTATTAATTTCAGTATTTACCTAACGCAAGGTTCTTGGAAAAAAAGGAATTACATCTATCGTTTCGAACTGCACGGTGGCAGAACAAATTCCTCAATAAATATCTTCAAATATATCGTAGCCAGATACTGGAGCTTTCTTTGTAGCCAGATACTGGAGCTGGAAGAGTGTTAAGGTGTGAGGAGTAGTCTATACACACAAAGAATTGACGTGCCGCGGTGGTGTAATGGACAGCATACCCAGCCGGGAACTGGGAGATCCGGGTTCGAGTCCCAGTCGCGGCGGTTCTCAATTTTTCTGTATTAATTTCAGTGTTTACCTAACACAAGGTTCTTGTGAAAAAAAGGAATTACAACCCTAAATATAGATACGCTGAAAATATTTTTGTATATTAACCGGGGTTTGGGGGAGGGGGGTCCAGGCTAATCCCCTAAATACATGTCCATGAGTACTTCCATATCGCTCAATATCATTGTTTTTCGATATTTTGATATTGTTGGGTATTTCAATATTATTCGGTATTCCGGTATATTGATATCGTTCGGTATATAGATAATTCTCGGTATCCAAAACATACTGAAAGTCGGTATGAAAATCTCAATACCGAACACCCCTACATCAAGTATCATATTGATTTTTTTTCCCCTCTCTTGTAGGTATATCGTTCGTTGATGTTTTTAATCAGTTTATGTAGCAGCTTGATACTAGTTAATTACTCTGTAATATACGAGGATGATTATTCATGAATATTTCTAGGAATGTAGTATTGTTCATACCAGATAGTAAGTTATTTTATAATCAATAAGAGCTGAGCCCTGTATTTGTAATAAAGTACTTAATATTGCCGTACACAGAGTTGAAAACAATTCTTCGAAAATCCTATCGATTTGCAACCATATTTAGGGCATTTGGTATATGGATTGAACCAAAATAAACAAACAATTTAAGCAATAACATGAAAATACCTATAACAATACACCACGTGCTCAAGATGTTCTACATTGCTACAAAATTTCGATGTTCAAAATTCGATGCCAATTATCTTATTAAATGACGCCTTGTTTCTTCCATGTTTACCATACAGTTCGTTAATGTTGTCGGGAGAGGTGATTTCTTGTTGATCTATAATTTTATCTATAGTTTTCGATGGTTTTCACTGGCTACTATTATTCCACCTGTGCTGTTACCTACATATTCTGCATAAGCTCTCATGTTGTTTGTGAATTTCGTCGTTTAGCGATTTTGAGTACTCTTTCGCCACAGCAAATTACAACATTTGTGTGCTTGCTTGGTATCCACCGTCTTCACATATTCTACCAACTTTCCATTGCTAATATGGAGTTTTTTTTTTTTTTTTTTTTTTTTTCATTTTAAGGGTGTGGCGCAGCTATTTCCAGTCGTTCCTTGTTTGTTCCCAACATTGCTTCTTGCGGCGACATAAGTCGACCACATTGATATAATAATATTTATTGGGGTTGGTGGTGGTTCTGCTCACTACTTTCGCAAAAAAACAAGGCCATATAACAAATATTGCTATTTAATTCATTAACAAAATGACATCGAATAAATATGCCAATTAGCAATATAAACAACAACGAATTCAAAAAGATCGTCAAAATGGCCACCAACGTATCACGCGAAGCCACATGGTTCACACGGCTCCCATAACACAATAATCGCAATGCAGTAACACTCGTAGTATTCCAGTGAATTTCAAATACAAAAAAGGAAACAACTAAATAGGCTACTGGAAATACTACCATAGATAATACCTTACTATATTACAATACACAAACACACTACTAAAGGGAGCATACTCTCTACAAAAAAATGTCACTAAGCATTTAGTTGATCAAAAAAAAAAAAATGTTTCCAGGTCATTAATTAAAACCATAAGACCAAAGACCTACCACCAATTGACTTCCAAACTCATTTTAACAGATCAACGAAACACTTTGTGACATCGTATCAACAACAAGCCCCAACTTCACGACCTAGCAGGCTTACCTCGAAACATACAATGGCCGAGTTAAACCGGCCTGCCCCACATGAAAGCTACGTCGGCTGCTACGAACCGAACCAGCACGAGAACACCCGAAGCTGACGAAGGCCTGTGACGTCACGCGATACGTCAGAGCCGGGTAAGTAGGATATTTCAGCGTACAGTTTTCATCACATACACTTTCCATATAACAAAACCCAACATAAAAAAAAATATATTTTATGTCGCGACATATAAATACCCCCACATACAAATAATAAATAACAACAAGAAATACCTAAATATATTTTTTTTGTATAAATATCAGAAAAACTGTAC
>JAGDQP010024780.1:0-23672 GCA_022664845.1 Lepisma saccharinum
TGTTTTAGACGCGGTAGCTCAGTGGTAGAGAGCGCTCATCTCTGGTGTTTTGAGGTCCCTGGTTCGAAATAGGATCGCGCCATGTGGGACTTGTGGTGGACATGGACAACACCATGTGTAGAGGTTTTCTGGAGGCTCTCTTGTTTCCTCCTACTTTCTTAATTCCACCAACTCACTCATCATCATCCAACAGGCCTGAGCCAAAGCCGTCTGGCTCTTGAAGGTCTTAAATTAAATTAAAATCGCGGTATATTTGCACATTATCTTAAGACCTTTGCAGACGATAAAATAATTCTTGAACAATTCCTTGTTTAAAAATGATTTTAGCAATTGTGCCATAAACTCTCGAACCCAACGTTTTATCAACGAGATTCGATATAAAACTACACTTGTTTTTCTTTGAGACATAACAAGACATTTTACTGAAAAAGTTAGATGGTGTACTAGTTCGTCAATTGACTTATTTCAAGAATTTGATTCAAGATTTATTTGATCGTGTGCGGAGGCCTTTAAACCCTGCCAAAAAATGTCTCTCGCGCGTTTTTTCTTTAACAATACTTCACATATGAAAATACCGTGCTGGGCTAACTAAATTGTTGATATTAAAGGAAATTTTCATGTCAATGTATGTATGAAATCCTGTTTTCAGTATATTTTCACGAACTTAGCTTTGAAAATTTACCTGATCAAGTAAACTTTAATATTGAAAAATCTCTCCAAATGGATATTGAAAATACCCCAAAAAAGTCGCTAATGCCTTGTTTAGATTACTAACATTTTACGATGGTGAAACTTATGGGTAAAACTAACTTGCGTTCAGACTACCGAACTTAACTGAGTTATCGTGCTTGTACTACCATTGTCTGTAAAGAGACAGGTTGAGGTTTCCGTAGTAGAGTAAAGGAGCTTCTAAGACAGGACCGACAGTTTTTTTGGTAAATTGGACTCCGATACAATTCTGTTCAATAGACCCCGGTGGGAAAAGAACACGTGACCAAGTGCACGGAAAGGGAATGCGCTAACCTCTCGGCCACCCCGAGGTCTAGTTGCTACGATCCTGAATCTCGATTTCCTCGAAACTAAAGAAATGTAACTTATCAAGTTCTTGCATGCACTCGCTGAATTACCAGTAAATTCCATTTTTATTCTGCGCTGGTGAAATTAAATTTACGACAGGCAGGTATATAACATTTGTCTCTATATTGCATATGCTCCGTTATGAATGTATCAATGTTGAGAATCTTGAGCTGGACGTCAGATACTTCCTCGTCCAATATATGAAAATGTGTTAGCGTTAGGATATTTATAAGTTTTCTGTTTATTTTTTTTACCAAGTTGTTGCACCAGTATCCAAAGGTTCACGCATCAGTACGGGTAAGGTGCCATAGTTTGAAAATTCTTGGTTTAGTGCAATAGTGTATAAAACTGAGAAACTTAGGAGTGACCAATTCGTGTTGGGATGAATGTACATTTATGTGAGAAGATACGAAGTGATCATTAGGCTTAGGCCATAATTATCAAACTTTTTATAAATATTTAACCGCATTCGGATGTAACTGATAAATGAGACAGTATTGAGGTTTATAAAGGTGCTTGTTGAGAAACGTATAATTTAGTTTTGTCCTAATATTAGAGAAAAGTTTTAAGAAAATGCATGTTTATTTTACAAATTTGGTAACCATTAAATTGCTTTGCCCGTGAGTCACGGGTTCAATTCCTTCCCGGATCTATTCAACGAATTTGTTTGAAGCCCACTTGACCGAAAACTAGTCCGGTCCTTAGAACTTGCCAGCTCGTTCAAGACAATTTGTTCAATCGATATTTGCAGTTCGGATCCTAATCCGATACTCGCACCCAGTACTAAAATTTGAATCCGCGTTTGAAAATGAAATCCAATATTCAAAACTGAATCAGACCATTCGAGTTTGGGCATTCATTTATAAATGAATTTCAGATCAGAAATATCAGGATTTATCCATCTATCCGTTACCTTTCTTTGCGAAGAGAGATGCCACCGATCTTACTTTTAAGAAACTATTCCAGTGTCCGTTTGGAGTCCTACATGAACTCAGAAGATAACATATATCAGAATCAGACATAACGAAGCCATCCTCGCTTTCTTAGTTCTTGGGCCTGTACGACATAATTACTGACAGCTACTGAAAGCAGATTGTCAACTCATGAGAAATATGTCAAGTTTCCTGGCCGGTAATCGAATCGATATTGAGCTAACTTTCGCTTGTAACAGGCACGTATCGAGAATTTGATTTTGGGAGGGGTCCAAGGCGTGTTTGGGTATATATTAAATATGTATAATTACACCTGAAGTTATATTATTTTCCCATAAAACTCTGAGTTTTGTTGAATCCGGACCCACCCCTTATATACATACCTGTCTCGTAACAATAATAATGATAATAATAACATGCTAAGTAATGGTTTTACTATATACCAAACCAGAGCGCCCCACTATAAATTCAAATTACCTTATAACGTATCCAGTTTAAGCGTCAAAGTCATAGAATTTCGCACCGGTGTCCATGACTAATCCAATTGTTTATGGCTTATCTCTGTTGAACTCGTGGCTACTGAGATCTGGTAGGGGCACAAATGGAGAATACTAAGCGATTAGAAAGGACCTGCCAGTTATAGGATCAAAGTTAAAGATTATTCCACGTTCAGACCATTATGATTCGAACGGTGTATGGTTTACCTCTATGTAGCTTCTAGTTACTAAGATCTAGGTGAGAAGAAATCTACAGATCGAGAATGAAAAATTGAAAAGGTAATTAAAAAAGGAAAATGACCACGACCGTCTTTTAGTATACAGAATCTTCAAGCATGCTCAGCGCATTCCTCACATCAATTATTTTTATGTTCGTTTGTTGTGACTATGGCTCTGAAATACGCCATATAAATGAAAATATAAATAATCATATATATAAGATTATTATATAAATGATTCATATATGCATTCATACATGCAATATGCGAAATGCATAAATATCCGAGCCCCAGTGATTATAATGTCAAAGAAAACGAGAAAACAAATTTCTAGACAGTGTGAAGCTTCATCCGGGTAAGATAATGCAATACTTTCATTAACACAAGGAGTCAGATTCCCTTGCGTTAACCTAAACATGAAATGAAAGGGAAGATATTTCGGTATATGCACGTGTCGATAAGTGTAACTTACTGCTGGCAAGGCACGTTATTCTCCACATTTAAAACCATTTCTCTTCCCTTGAACAAAATTCGCCCCGCTCACCCTCTAGTGTGTTAGAGGCTTTCTTGCTGTTTCCTTCTCTACACAATTTCTCGAAGAATTCTTACAATCCGAAACAAAGCAATGTGACCTGAACGAAACCCTTACTGGGAGGTAACCAGCAGACTATCTTACTCACGGCAATAAACCATTATGTAGAAGGTAGAAAGGAAGTGGTTGGCAAACTACTTTTTTCCTTACATATAGCATAGTTGCCAATACAGCAAGCAGAAACCTAACGTCCGCATTTTTGTTTCAGGGCGCAGTGGAGACATCTGAACGGCTTTACACTAACTATTTGAACAAGTGGTTGATAAGCCTTCAGAAGCATAGAGTTAGGAATATAAACTCTATGTTCAGACGGCATAGCCTCGTCGAACAATGATAAAAATTCTCTAGGACGTATTTGCTCAATGGTTTAGTCTAGCCTAACTTACAAGAAAGCATAATATATTAATAGTATAAATGTTCTATGAAACATAAACAAAGAACAGAAAATCATCAACCCGGCGGGAATCGAATCAGAGACTAAACTCAGCAAACCGACGTTCTAATCACTGAACCACGATTTTAACTTGTAAATAACGATTTGCAAAGTTTATTTACACAATACACAGCATGTATCACAGAGTTAGGAAGAAAATAGAGAGAACATAGATGACATCACATGAAGCCAAATTAAGGTTCATCGGCAGCCACCCTGTGTGGCCCCATTAGAGTAGCTGATACCGAGTACTCTGAGGATTGCCTTTTTCGATAGGAAAATGAGTGCACCTAAGAGAGGCAATACTCGGAAAAGAGGATCTGTAAATATGGCCGAAATGTCTCGTCCCTTCCGTCTCTTGGCTTCATTCCCCTCTCCAACAAAACAGCCTAAGGTTCCCTTTATTTATATTCCTAACTCTATGGCATGACATGTATACATGTTGCTGCACGTGAATGATATTCCGAACCCGAGATGGCGATGATGTGCTGGTAAACATTGACCAAATGTAAATAAATAAAATTTCCGTTCCGAAAGACGTATGTTTAGTAGATCAAATAATAATTTTATAGTATCATATATATAGTATTGTTTAGAGTTACGAACCTTGTAAATAAATTGTGACAAAGGAGACAAGACAATAAAAAATAATTGTCCTATATAGTTACAGTACATAAAATATGAACAAAGTCTTTCTCAACGCAAGGAGGATTATATGCTCTTTTAAGTTTTTCATAAGAACAAAAGACGACGACCTTCAGCAGAAGAAACAAGCAGAAAAGTCAGGAAATTTGCTTGTTACTTCCTTCAAATATGAGGAAATAATTTTCTCTTTAGTAATTACTTACTTGTATAAGGTGGTATAAGGAAAGAGAATGTTAACGTAAGTAGGACCATAGCTAATTAGTCGTTTGATAATTCGGTGGTGTCTTCGAAGGTAAAGATAGATTGAATCTTGATGACCTGTTTTGGATTATTTTCATTAAATGTTCATTAATAGGTCATTTGTAACATTTCTTATAAATTAAATTAATAAAGCAACTAGGGTAATGGAATCGTTATGCGTTGCGCAAAGAGCATTCACAATTTTGAATGAGTTTAGTCATAAATATTATACTACCTGTTTACAGAGAAATTATGTCTTCTAACGGGAATTATTCCCGGTGGATTTCATGTGTACACACGCTAATATGTGGGTGTGGTGTAGAATTCTGTCATGGTCTATAAATGGATTTTATGTGAAGACGTTGACATGCAGGAAATTCGCATGTATTTCGTGCGATCAGAATGTCTATGTTAGTGCAAAACACTGTTGCGTGCAAGTAAAACATGCAATGCATGAGGTAAGTAGAACTGAATGTGTTTCTGTAGGAAAGTATATTTCCGATAATCAAGTACTGTTTTGAAATTTTGTGTCATGGGAGCAATTCCAGTTTAGGGACCACGGTTAAAGTAATGTAAATTTTATCTTCCCTTCAAAACAAACACAAGGAAATTTAAAAAGATCTTGTTCACTTCCATATATGACCGCCGCAATAGCCAAAATTTTCTAGACAAAATACCTATTTCACATGTTTCAGAACGATGAAATCTTAAAAAAAACCTTACCTGTATCTTTTGTTAAAAGTGAACTGCTGTAAATGGGGAACTACTTGCACGACGAAGGGAACAAATGGGAAGCGAAACGCGAGTGTGAAGAGAAGTAGTTCTCGTAGCAATGACCTGTATACAAAAGATATTGGATTGATTGATGCAGTTAAAAATGTAGTTAATATATTGGTGTAAAGCGAGAAATCGTGGTATTATTTGACAATACTAGGTCACTCCAGAATCGAAAGTTGGAGGTGGATGTGTGTTAATTTGCGGGAACGCGCAAGAAAGCGCAAATCTTCTAAAAACAATTGTACTTACCATTATCTGGAATAGAGACCAAATGTGTTAGCTTTTTTCTATTAAAACCGTGATAGTGTTAACACAAAAGTGTAGTAAATAAGGAAGTACAAGTCTGTAGTCTACACCGGTAGGTGGCCAAGAAAGATAAGTTCGTTCAAGGCTTAATAAAGTGAAGGGTGTAGATCACTGACCCATACATAAAATTTGAAAAAACCTAAGAGGAAAGAAAGCAGAGGCTATGGACAACTAACCGTCAACAGTAATAGCTCACGCATAACTTCAAGGGATCAGTCTGTGTTAAATTATATTTATTTATGACCTTTAGGCATCTATGGCGCAGGCTGGAACAGGGTAGAGGGAAGGAGACGGCATGGCGAGATACCATCCATGTATTTGCCTGCTGTGACAGGAAAAAATCTATCAGGAAAATCGACCGCTGGTATGGAACCCAGGACCTCCTGAACTCAAACAAGTAAACTATAGCTGTTCAGTTGATCAGTCTCCGAGAAACATGTTCGTAATACAACATGAACAAGGTAATTCACTGGAAAAAAAAAGAAAAGCGAAGAGCAGCTTCACTTACAGGATGCTTAGAGTTTGTATTGACTTCTCGGAGGAAAATGGAATATACAAAGTTCCTTCAACATTGGATTCTAACTATAAGACACCATTTTTGCTTGTTTTTCTTAGTTTTGATTGAAAGTCACACGATTACTCTACTAAACCTTCACACTCATCAATCAATTCACTGAACTTGTTTGGCGTATCAATGGTATATTCGAACTGCTATGATTTTACACAGTCCATTTTCACCATTATTTATTACTATTTCAATACCGCTGTCTGGGATTTGCCGTGCACCGTGCTTAATTGTAGAAAGATTACTTACTGAGAACACTTCCCTATTGTTACACACATCAAAGTACAAATGTAAGACACTGAATGAAAGCCACTAGAAGAAATGACAATACTATACAAGTACTATGGAGTTTTAAACTGAAGATAAATTCTAGTTGCATGACACAAGTACTTGTTTTTTCTTAGTTTGGCGCGATTACAGTGTACCGACTATCTTTAAGTCGAACTGCAAGGGAGTACAAAAAATATTCGAATTAACCAAAACATGCATTATTTAAAGAAAATGATTGTAATAAAATTGCTTATTACTGAATAAAAAAAATATAAAAATAAGTAAGCTACTAGTAAAATAAAAGCACATTTAAATTTAAATAAGTGCCATGTAGCTATTTATTGATACATAAATTACCATGCATGTATAATAACATTAATTAACCTGGTAATTCGTGTTTCCTTTGGTTTATTTATTTTTACGCGATTAACAGAATATCCATTTCTTTTATTGTGTGAACTCGGTGCATTTAAGAAGATTTTTTTTTTTTTTATACAAAACATTGGCTACTGGGGAAGGAGCTTAAGGACGTACATATGCACAAAAAAGTGGTAGAAAATCCGGTGTGATTGAGCAGAGGGTGAAGACTTCATCATACCAGCAAACATAATTTTTCTCTTCTGTACGGCTGTCTCTGGTTAGCTGTACATGGGAAGGTTCTAGAACGTAGGTCCCCCTATATTTCTACACTTTGAAAACCATAAGCTATTTCTGTTTACGTATGTTTTGCGACTGAATGTTAGGTTAGTTCATGTTAGTATATCATAAACGAATTAGAAAATACATTTAATGCTAATGCTAGTATATTGAATTCACCCAGGGGGATTTGTGTTCTAGAACCTTGCCGCTGTAAACCGTTTGCTATCTGCCCAACGTTAAAAAATCCTGGGAGGAAATGTTTGACACATTGGAATTCAGGAATATTGTATTTCCTGTCCTTTTTGAATTCATGAAACCGTGACTTCAAATTATCCAAATAAGAGGCTTGATAATTCGAATTCCATGTGAAATTTTAACATTGGTTTTAATAGGAATTTCAAGGAGAATAAACTTCTGCGAAGTAACCAATAATTTGAATTTTCCAATTTCGAATTACAGAGTTTTCACTGTATTACGAAAAAAAAAAAAAGAGTGTTCCTTATTATTGATATTCAAAATAAAATTGAAGAAAACGTTGAAAATCTAATGTAACGTACTCAGTCTGTCGGCGACGTTAATCCTTAACTGCACGGATTTGTATTAGGATTGTTATAATTGGTGCGCTCACATGTTTACATAGTTATTGCACACATAAACCAGTAGTGGGTGTGTGATGCGCAAGGATAGCTCAAAGTATGTCTAATTTATTTACGTGTCTTTGCCTTCGTTGTTTTTGTCACGATAAAAATAAGAACAGATTCGACGTTTGAAAACATAACTGGGTATTTCCTCAGGAACCTACACATAAAAAGATCATGAGAAAAGAAACTTAACACACAGGAAGAAGAAAACACAAATTTGTATCACACTCACAAAAGAGTCCCAACGAGAAATTGTCACTTTCCAATTTACTTCTTGTTCGTTGGCTTAGCATTCGAGAGGTTCTGGGATCGATTACAGCGGTCGGTCATCCTGACTGAGTTTTATTTCAGGGTTTTTCCTCAGTCACGCCAGGCAAATGCCGAGATGGTATGACTGGCCGAATCCCTCCACTTCCCCTATCCCGACCTGAGCTTGAAGGCCATAAATAAATTTAAACTTATCAGGTCACACTAATCTCACACGTTTATAATCGTGAATACTTGCCATCTGTACATATTTTTTTAGTGGTTGAGACTCGTTTTGGACTAAATTGTGTACTTTGAATAAGTAATATTGAACGTTTAGTCGTCGGCGTACCGCTCGATATATTTAATTGCTCTTCTTCATCATATAGGTTACATACTGTGTACCTTGGGTATCTTTTCGTACTACCAGTTGCATACTGCTGTAGATAAGTTGTGGTTGCCAGCCCTGTGGTCTTGTCTCACTTATTCTTCTTTCCTCAGTATGTGAATGGAGGTTCATAATAGTTGTGTTTCTTTCACTTGAGCACTAAATTCTAAAATGTCCATCTTCTAAGAAACTAACTAACTAATTCCAGGATATTTATGTTCGGTAACTAACAATGAACGAATAGTAATATTTGTCATGCAGCTTGTATTTTCGGAACCTAACTATAGGAGTAGAGTGGTTATACGAGGGTCATTGCAAAAGTCATGGCAACTATTTTTTCTTTCGAAAATGGTGACGAATAAAAAAATTCTTAAATATGCAAATGGAAGGTTAGTTCATATGTAAACATTACATGTAGGGAGATAGAGGAACACACACACCGCCATAAAGATATAACACGAGAAAAAAGACGAAAAAAATTGTGTCGTTTCAAAGGTGGTTTACTATCAATTGCAACAGTACACAATAGTACAGGGCAGGAACACGTACCGGTGACATCTTAGAGTCCCTCGAAGTAGTCTCCCAAATAATCCATCACACACAGCCACCGCTGTGGAAGACGCCGCAATTGACAGTAAAACACGTTTGAAAGGACAAAATTTTTTTCGTCTTTTTTCTTGTGCTATATCTTTATCGTGGTGTATGTGTTTCTTCATCTCCCTACATGTAATGTTTACATATAAACTAACCTTCCATTTACATATTTCAGAATTTTTTTATTCGTTATCATTTTCGTAAAAAAAAAATAGTTGCCATGACTTTTGCAATGACCCTCGTATATTTCATTGAACTGTCTTGGTTTATCGCTTTATTCATTAGCTTTTTAGTGACCAATTAGATTCTGTGAAACAGCATGTTGTCCTGACATTTAGGACCATTTTACGATTATTCATTGTTCGTATTTCATATGTGTTATAGCTGTAGTTTTTTTTTTTTTTTTTTTTTTTTTTAGAATGAAGAGAATTTATCTCGTTATTTTTAATATAGAAGCAATAACAGTATTGATTTTTGATTCCCAAGTAATCAAAATTAAAAATAGAGGTAAAAGAATGTGAATATAGATAATTCAGTCAAAATCTATAGACTGTGCGAACAGAATTTAATATTTCAGCCATTTTTCTAACTAATCTGTGTAAATCAGGAAATATGATTTTGTATAAGGAGTCATTAAGTATTATGTAAGCATATTTTTAATTAATTGTAGACCCCTACCTCTCTTTGTAAACAAAATCAAGCAAGATGTCTTATCCGTAGTAAGTGGATGATCACCAAAAAATAAATAAAGCTTCACGGGACCGGCGTAAGCCATACTGCTATTACCGCCCATAATGTTAATTTTACTTGCTTACTCAAGCCCTCCTCCCGTTCGATCCTTACGTAATACTTGAACAATGCTTTATATTATTGATACTTCGTTATCAGTGGTGTTATGTCGAAAGCAGTAGATCCTTTGACGCACGTCAAGCCTTTTTCATTCATCCTGATTGTGCTTTTTCCACTGCCTTAGTGTGCAATTTGTCTTCCTTAATACTGTTAAGAAGTTGCATCTGTCCTCTTCCTCTTCAAGTATCTTCATGTACATTGCTCAGTATGTAATGCTTAGGCGTGCTAATTCTTTTAGTCATATTGAATTTTTCTGGAGAGGCGTGTACTAGTTTCATTCATTATGGTTGTTCGAAATCAAGTATTGCAAAGAGTAAACACCTTTATTACATTCTTTTTTAACAGGAACTATGAATTCTGATGATTTCATTTATACCGCTTAACGTAACATGTTAGTTATGTTATAATGGGTGAGATTCCAGGACTCGCAGATCCGGTGGTAGTAGTCACGCCAGGCGAATCTAATCCTTCGAAAGGGGTAAGACTTTTTTTCTCTTCCTTTTTATTGTTTTTCCTAGGGCCCTATATTTTATGCTATTCTAAGGTGATTTAATACTGCCAAGTGATTAAAATGTTAACCTTTTGCTATGTTCAACATTATAACGTGTCTCCAGGTTTTTTTTTTTCAATAAAGAGGAGAATGTACGCTCAGATTCATGGAATATGGATGATGTAGTATTATGTAAGTTCGAAAGGTTGCACATTAACTGAGATGAAATACGTGATTGGTGGATAGAATGATCTTGAGTATTTAACTGGATGACCAGTGAATGGTAGTTTCAGATGCGTTTAGTCTGAGGAAGACGCTGATAGAGTATCGAAATTGTGACGGATTATCTGCTGCTTACATATACAGGGGTTTGCAAAACAACACCGACAATCTTACCTCACGATATTTCCCACGTAAAATTAAGGCAAAAAGGTATCGACCATCGAAGGTGCACAGATGATTAGTTTCGGCGCTATAGGCTGCCGAAAGTGTGGGAAAATGAACTTTTGAGCTTCATATTTTCAATACCATTAACAGTATAACTGAGGTGGCATGGTACCGTCGAAAACTTCAAACTTCCTCTATCCAAAAGTGCATATTCCAGAATTGTGCAATGGGAACGCAAGGGATTCCCTAAAGGAAATAGGGGATTCCCAGAAATTCTATAAAGTAAAGGACAAAAGGTGGTTCGATACCAGCTAGTAACACTAATTCATTTGCTGCAAGTCGATATCTCAAACAGGTTTCCTTTAAGGAACGATGCATGATTGCATACTAATCAGGAGTATATTAATACTTTTCAGCGAGCGTTTGCTGTACATTTTATCAGTAAAAGAGATTGCCACTGTCCGGTTAGATGCCAGTGATTATGTTTATCATCTGTACTCATAAGGAAAGTCGTCTGATTTGTGCTTATTTCGACCAACATTTATTCCAGAGAATGTTTAGGAATACCCAACTTTCGTTAGGGAATTATTTGCACATTCATTACACAATTTTGGACTATGCACTTTTGGATAGAGGACGTTTGAAGCTTTTGGCGGTACCATGTAACCTCAGTTCTACTGTTAGTGGTACTGGAAATGTCGAGCTCTAAAGCTCATTTTCCCACCCTTCCGGCAGCCTATAGCACCAAAACGAAGCATTTTTGCACCTTCGTTGGTCTATGCTTTTTGTCTTATTTTCACGTCAGGAATCTCGTGAGGTAGGCTTGTCGGTGTTGTTTTGCAACACCCTGTGTATTTGACCTTGCCTTGTCAACAAAGTTATTCGTCCAAGTCGTAGACTTGTCCCGCTTATACAAATGAGTTTTATTTATTCTCAAATACTTTGTTATCTCCCATGACAGTAAGTTAAATGTGATGGCGTAGAGTTATTAGTACTAATTAGACCCACATCTTAGTTTAGCGAGTGCTACATATTTTAACGTTCAGAAAAATTAATTTGAATTTATGGTCTTTGGACATCTAACTCAGGCCGGGATAAGGTAAAGAATGCAGGAAGGAATCGGCTAAGGCCGAAATTAGAAGTATAATCACGGTATTTACTTAGTGTGACTGAGGAAATCCCTGTAAAAAATTCTGTCAGGATGGTCGGTCGCTGGTATCGAACCAAGAACCTTCTGATTCCTATCGCCAACGCTCTACCAACAGAGCTACGGCCGCTCGGTGTGTTTGTTTTTGTTTTTCTACCGCGGGCAAATAAAGGGATATTTACGATCGGTACTAAAAGTTACTTTCCTTTATAGTAAAATTTCTTTGTTACAATTACTCCGGAATTGCTGGACGATTTGTGCACTAGTTTCTGTAATTTAAATAGAATATGATTTTCTGTAAGTTACAGGAAACTATATTTAAATATTTTCGTCCATTTCAAAGTTTCAAAATCGAGCCGCCGTAACTCAGTGCTAAAGCATTTGCGTAGCATTCGGGAGGTCGTGAGTTCGATCCCAGCGGCCGACCATCCTGATTCCAGGGTTTTTCCTTAGTAACACCAGACAAATGCCGGGATGACACCTTCAATATAGGCTATGGCCGACACCTACCTGAATCCTTTCCCCTCTCCAATCCCGGCCTGAGCCTTAGATCCCTAAAGGCCATAAATAAAATTCAATACAAAATTTCAAAGCTATTCACTAAAGAAATTTTAGCAGGCAGGGGAGGGGGGACTTTATGTACTTAATGCACAAAACTGCGTTCGAAAAAAAAAAATGAATTAAATCGGCAGGTTTTTTCACCAAATTTGAGCTACGAAACGTGGAGGTGAAATACAAAATATTATTCTTACGTTAAGCGAGCATCTGTCAATGTCCTTTCATTGTGATTTTATAGTGCATTAGACAGGTCTCAAGGTATGACCTATGTAAAATTTTCTATAAAGTTCTCATTTAAATACGTTGAATGAAACTTGGAACCGTTGAGTATGAAAATGTTCCTGGCTGGGTAGCTGTGTCGCAGCAACAGACTTGGCGACTTCAAATTGATCTCGTGAAATTTTTTTTCATTAGGTGGTGGACACACTGTTAATTCTGAACTAGGATAGTTTTTCTTTATTTACTTCTTATCCTTAATTTTAGCATTCTTACACTGTTATATTTGTACAAATATAAAATGAGAAAGTAAATTCACACAATCATCATAAAAATCTAACCATATAATAAAAACTTTTTAAAAAGAAATAAAGAATAAAAAAAAGTAGAAATATCTCGGCAAAGATTTATCATTCTTAATATAATTGTCTTTAATAAAAATTATCTAAATATAGTCTACACCTGTACACTAGGAACAGGGCGAATAGACAACACATAAAGAATGGTTTGTATAAATAAGGAATTGGTACTTACGTCGTTCCTGAAGAAACATATTTGTACTAGTAACCACATCACACAATTGAAAGTGACTCATATATTTCGAGACGTAAGCGATTTGCAGATAAAGAATCCCAACAAGCAACGGAAAAGAAGCCAATAAAGTATACAATAGCAAATAAATTCCAGCTTGTGCATACGATAATAGGAGGACATCCTATCGCAAACTTTCAAACTTATATATGTCCTAGCTTGCTTAATCTGCACAGCATTCTATGTGAGAGAAATAGGCGATCCCTCAAGCTTTCGTATTAATAATCGCATTTACTTTTCCGTTATCAACAGAGACCCGATGGTCCAGCTTGCACACACGTGTAACTGCACAACAATGATTTTAAAGTTGTGTTTCATACCCTATCTTTTAGCACAAACGCATCATTTAGGGATTAAGAGCAAAACTGAAACCCAGTCTAAGCCTGGAGTACTTATGTGTGTTTTTTTTCAACACGCGCCTTTCCTTCCTTCATTCTTAACACTATTTTCTTGTATTTTCCATCTCTATACCCCCCCCCCCCCCCACACCCACACTCACCCCTGTTTTCAGTATAGTTATTTTTGAATTTTTGTCAGCCGTCTCGTTTCCCGGCTCAACTTTCAACGTAAACATATCCACTGGTCCCATTTCCTTATAGTTCTTGCGTGCTATGCGTTTGTCTTTTTCTTATGCGGACATCAGCCATTTTGGAATTGTTACTCAACGTTCTGTTCATCAACGTATAGTACTGTCTCCTCTTCGTCTTGGATTATGAGGTTGTATCTCGAAATATACGATTTTTTTTGTGAGTGTGTGTGTGTGATGTTTTTATTGATGAGTGTTCTGCCCGAAGGCAAGTCTTGACCCGAAGGTCCCTAGGCAAGATAAACCGATGGTGGTTTGCCATTGCCTTCTATCGGATGAAGATTACGTCTTAAGGACGGGACCTACAGTTTAACGTGGGTTCCGAATCAGTTCTCTCTCCACGGTGGCTCAACGGGTAGAGCGCTCACTTCTGGCGCTTGCGGTTGTCGGTTCAAATCCTGCTCGTGCCATGTGGGCTTTGTGGTGGCCAATCACCGTGTGCATGGGTTTTCTCGGTGTTCTCCCACTTTGTTCATTCCCCAATCATCCATCCGGGCTGAGCCAAAGTTGCCTGAAGGTTTTAAAAATAAAAAATAAAATAAACTTGTCTCTCCACCAGGAATCGATCCAGGGATTACAAGGCAGCGATCGTTACCTCAGGAACGAACGTATTAATTCTTTATCTATGTAAATTTTACCTTATATTCTGATATACTAATGTATATACAAGTGTATTTTTTTTAATAATTACATGTACAAATATTTCAATATTTCCAAGAAAGTCTTGAATGTAATATTAAAGGCTAATTGCTTGCATTTTCTAACAAACACAAATTCTAAATATTAGTGAATGTTTATAAATTAACAAATTTAGGAATGAACTAGCATGTTAAAATTCCTAACCACCTGTCCTTCTAACATTAAAAGTTTGAACATGAGTTGTAATGTCGTGACTGATTCATATAAATGATGGAAGTTAAGATTTGTGCCTGCCCCTTCCCACTTGCAGTTCCTTAATTTCATGGTGTACAGCACGTAACAACGATGGAGGAAGAAGAAACATGTGACGAAGATACCTACCTCACTCCAGTGCACAAAGAGAGTATTCATATGTCAACCTTTAGTTTGTATCATAGTGCACAGGATGTAGCCGAAGCCAAACCCAAATTTGCAGCTGTTAACAATATCAGTGACAAACGTAGTCATGTCGAAAGGGCAGATGTAATAATACCAGTAGAGGTGAGACCATTGCACATCATAAACTATTCCACTTATATGCATTTAACCCAAAAAGGTCACGCATGGTAGATACGTGTACCTGCATGCATCACTATTACCTGCCCTGAATCCTATGAACAATTTTCGATGTAGAGAACGCTGTGGTGCCAGGATAGCTATGGTGGTCACTTTTTAAAAGCATTTTGCGCTTAAGGCTTGGGATAAGTGCATGTGGTAGAAGCTGTATATCCTTTTACTGTTAAGGTGCAGGGAGATTACAATATCATCACGCTATTAAAATGTGGGCTTCTCATTCATTCTGAGATATGGGTGAATTCTGAGCTTTTATTATTTGTAATAGTAGGTGAATTTTGTGTAATTCTGAAGCAGTACCATAGATCTCATAATAGATAGACTTAGCTTCCTCATTTGTAGCTGCTCTAAAATTAATGGATTGTTGTACAGGAGCACGTGATTTTGAATTCATCCGCTAGGTAACTCTGGCATAGACATCATATTCTATTATGAGGTCAACGTCAGAGCTACCTAGCGGAATAATTCAAAATCATGTGCTAAACCCATTAGTTTTAGCGCAGCCAAAAATAGGGAAGCGTGCTAAATCTATCTGTTATGAGGTCTATGGCAGTATTTATTTGTGAGTGTTCAAATTATGTACTAATCTGCAACATTGCAAGGCTGGGAGGCTTTTATTATATCGAACTTATCTTAATGAGGTCTAGGTACACCTCCAGTAACATATTACCGATCCGCCGTAGCTGTGTTAGACCGTTGGCGTAGCATTCGGGAGATTGTGGGTTCGATCCCAGCGGCCGACCATCTTGACTGAGGTTTTTCCTCAGTCACACTAGGCAGATGGTCACCTTCAATATAGGTCCTGTGCGACACCTTCCCGTCCCCTATCCCGGCTTGAGCCTTAAATGCCTAAAGGTCATAAATAAAATTCAATTCCAAGAACGTGTTCTAGTAAGTCTGAGGGGTTTCGAAGAGGATAACATTGGAACTAGAACACATTCCTGGTCGTTTGAGCATAAAAATCGGGCACAACAAAACACAACGCATGATAAAAGAAATTTTAAAGGCCTTTGTACTCATATGGAAGAGCCGTGCGAGAAACCAAGTGTCATGTTATACTAATTTTACGCTTTTAACATGGCACCTTGATTTGTTGGAATGGTTCTTCCACACAAGGATTTTTTAGTACGCTTTATCATTGCATTGTGTTTTGTTGTATCGAATTTTTATGCTCAAACAACTCATCCATTTCCCATTTCGTGTTGTTCTCCCTTTGAAAGAGAAGACGCTGTTTTCTTCGAAAGACCACCAGGATTTGTTGGAACACGTTTATGGAGGTGTACCTTAACCTCATGAGAGAAAAGAATCTGCTGGTAATATTCTTATTTAAGTATTTTTCTTGCATCAGCTGATAAAGTTGAACACAATTCAATCGAGTGAAACATGGTGAAGTATACCCTTTTTTTTTTTCTTTTAAATGTAGCCAGGTAGGTCTTGTTTGTAGTGTTTGAAATTCAAGTCGGTGACATAGAATAGCAAAATGAACTGTTTTGTTTCAAAATTGTGTTCTAGTATAGAAGCCCTCATGCTTTAGTACATAACCACTAGCGAATTTCGGTTTGGCACAGGCAGTGTGGACGAGCAGACAGGAACAGCATATCGTGTCGGTAATATTGAGACCGGTAAGGATCACATCAGGCACTGTTTACTACTTTTTGAGTTCAGTAAAGGCAGTAATGCGGCCGCAGCCTGCAGCAACATTTGGCAAGTGTGTGTTGAAGATGCAGTTGACGTGATTTCGAAAATTTAGGGACGGAGACAGAGCTGTCAAGATCAGGCACGGTTTGGAGGACGCGTCCGTCAATGTTATCTGAAGATGGTCTCGACCAAGCCATATGAAACAGCCCAAATCCAACCGTTGAGAAATTAGTGGAAAGCTTCCAGATTCACCACGAAGTTCGATCGTTAGGTTCCACATCAGTTTGAGTGCAATCCAACGGGAGAGGCGCGTGGCGACCGGTATTTCCTTGTTTTTCTGGTATAAAAGTGACTGGTTCTTGACATTCGTTGTCGCGAGTGACGAGAAGTAGGTTTTGTACCGGAACGTGAAACGCCTAAGGAATGTGCGTCGCGTTTCTGAACCGCTTCCATCGACGTCCAGACGAGAACTTTATCTCAAGAAGATGATGCTAAGTGTGTTGTGGGATGTCAAAGGCATAACTCACTGGAAAGTCTTGGAACCTGACTAAGGGCCAGTTCTACAATCGACCGCTAAACTTCTAGTCAGCGCTAAGTTGAGGCCAAGTCTGACTTTGGCCAATAAGAGTACGCAAAATGAGAGTTGGCCTCAACTTAGCGTTGACTAGAAGTTTAGCAGTCGATTGTAGAACTGACCCTAAATCATTAATGCCATCTTCTACTGTCAACAATTTGACTGACTGTGAGCAGCATCGCAATCGAAGTGGGCAGACATGTCAATTGCCAAGGAGTCATCATTCAATCAACCAAGCCACATGCTGCTATCATCAAAAATTGATCGACTGATTAGGAGGTTTTAGCCCACTCACCCTATTCTCCTGACTTGGCCCCTACAGAATACGACCTGTTTTGCGCCTTGCAGAACTTCTTTCTTCGGACCATCTTTGATGATGTGAAGGCTATGAAAACTGCCGAGCAACAGTTCCTTTGACTCCAAAACTTCAGGAATTTTATCGGGGTAGGATTCATCTTCTACCAGAAAGATGGCAAAAAGGTCATCGAATGCGATGGCTATTATCCACAGTATTATTGGGTGAATTCTATTTTGTCTTTTTTGCACTTCTATATGCAACACAAAAAACAGGTAAATCTTGCACGTATCAAATACAATACGCATACTATATTCTCAGTTGTAATATTTCATACGTGTTCTTACAGAGTGTGCACTCAGTTGTACCTTTTTCCGAACACTAGTATCGACATTTAGATTGCATAACTGGCAAATACGTAAATAACATCTGAACATCGTGAAGTAGCGAATTCCGTATGAGTATATTTTATGTCTGTCTTTATGCTGTTTCTTCTTTCTGACTACATTTCATCGTTATAATTATTCTCGACACTTTTTCCTTGAAAATGGATCAAGGCATGTTCCGAAACCGCCGGAGTTGACTTGAAACTATCACCTCTCCAGAAACTGTTCAAATCGGTAAGTAAAGATATATTAAATACCATCTTACGCGCAGGAGGACGTTCTGTAACTTTATTTAATGTTCTTCTCCATTCCTTCTTTTATTTATTGTAAACCTTTGTTGTTACCTTCGTGAAATTGACTAAAAGGAAAGCTAGAAAGTAAAGTTAAGGGATCAGAAACTTACTGTATCATCAAGGTAAGAATAATGTACGCGCTTAATTATTGTAGTCGGGTAATGCAAAAACCAAAAGCAAACCGCAGTCTGTCCATAATGACGTCCTATCTACAAGTTTCCAGGTGTATACAAAATCAGTTGTAATTTGAAATATATAAAATATTTTAATTTTTCCTGTTTGTCTACAGATGTCTTTTTCTTTTTCAATCGTTTTGTTCAGCGAGTTCTCAAACTAACGGTAGGAGACTTTGATTTTTATAACATAGGCATCTTTGCTGCTTCCTGGTGACGAAAATAGGAACTTCTTGCAATTCGCCTATTTTCATGCAGCGGACATAGATTTTTTTAAATTACTTGATTACAACAGTGCTGTCCTATCTGAAGAAAAACAACAATTAAAATGGAAAAACAGATGAACTAATTTAAAAATTGAGAAAAATCATGGTTTTTGTAATCAGTTTTCTTTTTCGAAATTTCAAATGGAAATATATAGTTACTATGTTTGGATATTATGACAATACGGCCTTGTATCCATTTTGAATAAAGGAAAAAACACAGCTTTTCTGACAAGTCTGATATACTTTAATAACAAAAGGATACTGAAAATAGAAAGTGAAGTCATTTTCTATGTTTTGTTGTGGAGTGAAGTCTGAAGAAGGAGGTGGTGTACTTCCGAAACTGTTGTTTCTTTTTTGTTATTAAAGTACATTAGACTTGTCAGAAAAGCTTTGTTTTTTCTTTATTTACTATTTTTATAGAATATAATAGAATACTTTTTATTGTCGTTAAACAACATTTGTTGCAATGGACAACGTCAGAATGGAATACAATATATTTACAATAGTTTAGTATAAAAACCACATCTAGTACATGTAGATAGTTTCTGCACATTTAATATGTGCCATACTAATACAATGCTAATTTTTCTTCGAATTCTAATACACCATACAATAGGATTACTTTTAGAATACATAATTATTACTTTAAATCGCAAAAAGCAGAACATTTATTTACATTACACTAAGAGTCCTTGTTGTGGGAAATCGTATATTAGTCAGACAGGAAAAACTATCGAAATTATAATTATAAAGAGCATCAGCTACATTGTAATAAGGGTTATACGAAAAAATCAGCAGAATTGAATTGATTTATTACCTTTAGTCATTTAACAAGGAACACTCACGACGTGACAGCCCGATTTTGATGAAAATTCGTACGTAGGTACAGTCCCTAGGTAAATCTTCATAGCCCAAAATACTGCTGTTATAGTCAAGGGGACTCGAGATAGATGGAATGTAGAGAGGAACTAAGTCCAATACAGAGTAAGGAAAACGCATTTTCTTTTACAGACTGTTAAATATATTGAAAAAAAAGGGCTATTAATGAATACTGGACAGGAGACGATACATGTTGAAGTATGTACCATCTCAGGGCTTCTAAAAAGACGACATACTTCTTTTTGCTTAGCCTTCAAGGGTTCGCTGGTCAACCCGCAGGCTATATACCAATGCCACTGTTCCACCCAGCGTAAGTGTCGTACGTGCTCTCGGCATATAGGGGATTTCCAGCAGGAGGTCTGTTGAACTGATGGTGAGGAATAAAACAAGGGAGGACTAGGGAACTAATCTTTATTTTGGTCGTGGAGTTCTTTCGAACTGCCGAAACAGTACCATCCAAAGAAGAAAACCCGATGGTCCAATATACCATTCCGGGAAACATAAATGATAGTGACTAAATACATATAATTGATGATAACAATATAAATATTAATTCTATTACTATAAAACTGCAAGATTAATAATATTTTATATGTTGAATCATTTTGGTAAATAAATAAATTCATTAACACAATTGTAATTCACATTTCTCCACTTCACTAAATTCATAAAAATCGTGCTGCCATCTATCGAGCACCAACTCAAACTTGTTTCCTGTTCATAATAGTTATAATACTATAAACGTATTGAAATGATTAAATCAACATTAGAAAATAATAAATTTAAGAAAAATCAATATTCTGCCTCAAACAATGATTATGGGCATCAATGACCGCCATCCTCAAAGCGGCCATCTTGACTGCTTCAATTTTTTTAAAGTAGTAAGTGGGTCATGTGATATATCAATCTGTGCAGGAATGTTCCAAGAAACCCCAAGTTGAAGTTAGTTTTGGTATAACTCTAATCTTGTACGACAAAATGACACGTGAAATTGACCTGGAGAATGTGTACTTAGTCAAATAATGAAAAATACATTTTCTGTTGAAACAATGGAAGGAACGAAAACCAAACGGCTACAGAAGAGGTACCGTTATGTTGGGAAATGTGATCTTCATGGTCGCAACATGAAGTGCACTATAAAAGTTGTAAATACACTAACGGAAGATGAAGTCCTAGTTTCAAGATGGCTTTATACTAGGTGAATGTGACATTCTTCATTTCAATTTCAAGTGTCATTTTGTCGTAGAGGATTAGAGTTGTACCAAAACTTACTTCATCATTGGGTTTCTTGGTACATTCCAGCACAGATTGATATATCACATGATTCACTTACTACTTAAATATTTTGAAGCATAGTCAAGATGGCGGCCGTTGATGTCATACCCTGCAGCATATTTTGCCTCCTGTCCAGTATCCATTAATAGCCATTTGCTTTCAATAATATTTAACAGTTTGTAAACGAAAATGCGTCCTCCTTACTCCGTATTGGATTCATTTACTCTCAGCATTTCATCTTTCCCGGGTCCCCTTGTACCGAGTTGCCGTAGCTCAGTGGTAGAGCGTTGGCCTAGCATTCAGGAGGTCCTCGGTTCGATCCCAGCGGCCGACCATCTTGACTGAGGCTTTCCAGGGCTTGACCCAGTTACACTAGGCAAATGTCGGGATGACACCTTCATGATAGGCCCTGGCCGACACCTTCCCGAATCCATTCCCTCCCCTATCCCGGCCTGAGCCTTAGATGCCTAAAAGTCATTAATAAAAAATATTCCAAATTCGGGTCTCCTTGTCATCTGTTGAGCATAGCAGCTGTAATTTTGGTTATGAAGCTTTACCTAGGGACTGTACCTACATACGAATTTTAATCAAAATTCAGCTCCTGTCATGTGGTGAGTGTTCCATGTAAGACTAAGGTCATGCAATCTGCCAGGGCCTAATTTGAAGAGTCAGGATGGTCGACCGCTGGGATTGATTCCGAAGCCAGTGCTCTTCCACTGAACTACGGCTGCTCGGTGAAGAAATCAGCTGTTGTAAAATTGGTATATTTGTGGGCAACCCATTTATTTCCACAAGGTGGATGTTACAGAAAAGCCACGATTATCTAGCGGGAATTCTAAAAGAAGCAGTTGAATGAAAAAAAAAAAACGTCAACAAAGGTCAGTTATATCAAATTTGAACAACAATCTCAAATTTCAAATCCTTTTCAGAATGTCTCTGAGGGTGTCGATGGAACACCCGACTAACATATTTAATGGAACTTCATTAATGTACGTGCTTGTTTATGGTTTTGAGGCTTTTTCTTCTCTTACCTAAATTTCTATTAAAATGTTAGTGCATTGAGCTAATTATACAAGAGACGAAAGACACAAGTATATGGTGGGTCCAAAAAAAAGTTACAGATCGTATGGATATGTTAGTATATGTTTAGGTATTTATTTTCACTAATTTATACACGTAGGTATGTACCGAGCCGCCGTAGCTCAGTGGTAGAGTGTTGGTGTAGCATTCGGGAGGTCGTGGGTTTGATCCCAGCGGCCGACCATCCTAACTGAGGATTTTCCAGAGGTTTTCCTCAGTCCCACCAGGCAAATGCCAGGATGGCACCTTCAGCATAGGCCCTGGCCGACACCTTTCCGAATCCTTTCTCATCCCCTGTCTCGACCTGAGCCTTAGATGCCTAAAGGTAATAAATAATATTCAATTCAACGTAGGCATGTGAATGGTACAAAGTATGTATCTCAATAATTCAGTTCAGTTAGTAAAGATCTTCAACTTGGACACCATCGTTTTCGATGCACACATCCAATCGTGTTCTCCATGACTTAGTGACAAAGACGGCGCGGAATGAATCAGGTTGGTGATTCGATGACGAAGGTCTTGCAGGTCTCCTAGTTTCACAGCACACATACTTTCCTTCATCATCCCCCATAATTAAGTCACCATGGGGTGACATCGGGAGATCGTGTTGGCCATGGCAAAAGCCCAGCTCTCCCAATCGATCGGTTCCCAAATGTGTCATCCAGGTATCGGCGAACCACTTCCACCTACACTGTCTATTCAAACCTGCAATGATAACAAGGAAATAACATATCAATTATGTCACACGACATATTATATGCCTCCAGGTGGGTGGTAACATATTTTTGGCTCACCCTGTATTAAGGATATAGATCACAAGTGCTATCTTGGAATTATAAATCCATAGACGTGTGTGGGTATTATGTTACTATTTTCGTTTCTTGCAGAAATTAAATTTTTACCTTCTTTTTTCTTTAATCCTTCTTTTTGTTTAGTTTGACGGGTTGTACTTAATAAAAATATTTTTTTATGTGGACAAGATCATTTTTTTTAATGTAAAATACATTATCTTATACGGGATGTTCAAGAAATGATTGTCATAAAAGTTTCTACCCTTCGGTAGGAGCCCAAGCTGAACTGCTTTTATATAGTACTACAACGCCTTATGTAGCTAACTCAGTGGGTAATAAGGCACATTGCTCGATACAAAATTAGTTCCAATAATTAATCTTTACAAGAAACAGTATGGTATTTTAGTATAATAATTCACAGCCATATTCAATCCACTACTGGATGAGTCCTCTCACGGAGGGAGGAGTTGGTCTACTACTTCCACGCTGACCAGACGTGCTGGGAGAGGAGAACCGAAGCTCTCAACTGTGATCGCCACTCTTTTATTCACTGCAGCTCCTCAATTGCATCACGGTGGTGGGTCGGCACCGTTCCAGACACTCTCCCCCTGGATCGCTCACGCTTGGCAGAGCCGTGAATCGAACCCGGGACCCCACGATCAGCAGTCAGAGACGGTAACCAGTAGACTAGTGGGGCGATCGAAAAGTATATAATATGATAGAAAACAAAAGAAACTATATAAAAGAACAAAATTAACTCGATATAAACTTAATCTCTGATATGTGCCCAAAAATAAATAAATAAAACTAGCACACTTGGAAAGATGTGTCTGACGTCACAATCGGTTTCCCAACGTAAGTATTTTATTGTCAAGGGACATATTCAT